>ML271203.1:0-11852 GCA_005239495.1 Nicotiana undulata
GGCCCATACTCAGTCAGAATTACCAGTCTCCTCACAACACTCTCATTATGTAAACCGCCTAAATGATGGCATTGCATGATAAATAAATGATTTATGAGACTGAAATACGAATACATGTATAATAACAGGACTGAGTATGCACAAGTAAAGTTCGCAATAGAAACAACAGTAACGGACCCTTTCCCGTCTCCACATATAAACAAGAAGTCTTATCATTTATACTTGTTATGTTTCTTTTAGTTTCTACGCATTAATAGCCTTCATAGTACCGATATCATGGTGGAACAACAGTTAAACCGTGCCTGGGGATAAGCCGGGCCACAACAAATCAACCAACACTCATATGCCCGTCACTTGGCGAGTGTATCATAGTAACTATCATCAATTAGCATGTACATTGGGGTTTTGAACCCCTCAGTTCCAAGGTTGAAGCCGTTACTTACCTCGAAACCGGCCCAACTCTACTCCGTCGGGCCGTTTCCTCGAGAATCGTCTTCCAAATGCTCCAAATCTATCAATAATCAATTACATAGTGTCAAAATGTGCTAAGGAACAATCCCCAAATCAAAATTTAGCAAAAATACCAAAAATCCCGAATTCGGTCAAAACCCGGCCCTCGGGCCCACGTCTCGAAAGTCAGAAATTTTCACAACACTAGGTTCCTTGTCCTTTCCCGAGTCTAACCATACCAAGAACACGAAAATCGGACCTCAAATGGTCCTCCAATTCCCCCATTCTTCTTCTCTTAAACCCAAGCCCTAACCACCATTTTTCTACTGTTTTTACCAAAGATGTCAACCTAAAATCTTTCTTAATGCACAATATAACGAGTTTTGAGTCCAAGAAACTTACCTCCTTGAAGAAACAACAAAATCCCTCTTCAAACCCCTTCAAAACCTCCAACCCTTGTGTAAAAATGGTGAAAGAAGACAAATTTTGCGAAGGCTGCCTTTTATAGGTTCTGCCCAGGCATTTCCGCAACAGCGGTGCTTTTCTCGCACCTGCGACTCCGCAGGTGTGACATTCTAACTGCACCTGCGAAAACCACTTAACCTCCCAGACTTCGCGCCTGCGATACCCTTCTGCACCTGCGACATCGCGGTGCAGACTTCCTTCCGCCCCTGCGACGAATTTCGCCCCTGCGCCTTCACTCTCGCGCCTGCGATGTCCGCACCTGCGGCCCAAGCATCGCAGGTGCGATCGCACTAGCAGTAGCAGCTTCAGCTGCATTTCAAGTTCCAAATTCTCCGTTTAACGCACAAAATCAACCCAGAGCCCCTCGGGACCCCAACCAAACATACCAACATATCAAACATGGTTATTCAAACTTTGTCGAGCCATTAAAACACCAAAAACAACATCAAAACCATAAATTCTCATCCAATNATGACCTGAAATTTTGCGGGCAAGTCCAAAATGACATAACGAGGCTACAACAACTCTCAAAATCCCATTCCGACCCTCGGATCAAAATCTCGCCTAACAACCAGAATTCGCCAAAATACTAACTTCGCCAATTCAAGCCTAAATCTACACCGGGCACCTTAAAAATATTCTGAACACACTCCTAAGTCCCAAATCACCTAACGAAGCTATCCGAACCATAAAATTCTCATTTCGAGGTCGTTTACCAATAAGTCAACTTCGGGTTGACTTTTCCAACTCTAAATCTCTTGTTAGAGACTAAGTGTCTCAATCCACTCTATTTTCACTCCGAACCCGAACCAACCAACCCCTACACTTCATGAACAGTCTAACCGAGCTACTACAAGACATAAATAAGGGAATAGATGCGTATACTGCGTAACGACGGACCGAGTCGTTACAGTTGTTTGGCATATTTGGCCTATGTTCATGATTCTAGTGCCGAGGTTACTTTTATGGAGTTTGTGCCCGTGGTTCGTGAGTTTCCAGAGGTATTCCCTGCTGACCTATCGAGTATGCCGCCCGCCAGGGATATTGATTTTTGCATTGAGTTGGCTCTAGGCACTTAGCCTATTTCTACTCCTCCGTATCGTATGGCCCCGCCAGAGTTGAAGGAATTGAAGGAGCAGCTGCAAGACTTGTTGGATAAAGACTTTATTAGGCCTAGTGTTTCTCCTTGGGGTTCTCCGGTGTTGTTTGGTAAGAAGAAAGATGGCTCAATGAGGATGTGTATTGACTACCGGCAGCTGAATAAGGTTACTATTAAGAATAAGTATCCTTTGCCAAGGATTGATGACCTATTTGACCAGCTTCAGGGTGCTACAGTATTTTCCAAGATAGACTTGAGATCTGGTTACCATCAACTGAGGATTAGGGCACCTGATGTCCCTAAGACAGCCTTTTGCACTCGTTATGGGCATTATAAGTTCTTGGTGATGTCATTTGGGTTGAAAAATGCCCCCGCTACCTTTATGGAGTTGATGAACCATGTGTTCATGCCCTATTTGTACTCGTTCGTTATTGTTTTCATTGATGAAATATTGATATAATCCCGTAGCCATGAGGAGCATGAGCAGCATCTTCGAGTCGTCCTCCAGACTCTGAGGGATAGTCAGTTGTATGCCAAAGTTTCCAAATGTGAGTTTTGGTTGAGTTCGATGGCATTTCTAGGCCATGTGGTGTCATCAGAGGGTATTCAGGTGGATCCCAATAAGATTTCAGCAGTCAGAGATTGTCCTAGGCCCACTTCAGCTACAGAGATTCCGAGTTTCTTGGGATTAGCAGGTTATTATCGCCGATTTGTGAAGGGCTTTTCATCTATTGCTTCCCCGATGACCAGGTTGACCCAGGAGGGTGCCCAGTTCAGGTGGTCTGATGAGTGTGAGGTGAGATTTCAGAAGCTCAAGACATCCTTGACCACGGCACCGGTGTTAGTTTTTCCCTTAGGTTCAGGGCCTTATACCGTGTATTGTGATGCTTCAGGGGTTGGACTTGGTGCAATGTCGATGCAGGAGGGCAAGGTTATAGCTTATTCTTTACGTCAGTTGAAGGTTCATGAGAAGAACTATCCAATCCATGATTTGGAGTTAGCAGCCATTGTTCATGCATTGAAGATTTGGAGGCATTATATGTATGGGGTACCATGTGAGGTGTTCACGGATCATAAGAGTCTACAGTACCTGTTCAAGCAAAAAGAATTGAATATGAGGCAGAGGAGATGGTTGGAGTTGCTGAAGGATTATGATATTACCATTCTTTATCATCTGGGAAAGTCCAATGTGGTGGCCGATGCCTTGAGCCGGAAGTCAACTAGTATGGGTAGTCTTACTTATCTATCAGTCGGAGAGCGAATGCTTGCTTTGGATGTTCAGGCTTTGGCGAACCGGTTTATGAGATTGGAGGTTTCTGAGACTGGCAGTGTTTTTGGCCTATACTTCTTCATTGTATGATCGTATTCGGTCCAGGCAGTATGATGATCGTCATTTATGTGTTCTTAGAGATACAGTCCAACACGGAGGTGCCAAACAGGTCACAGTTGATGATGAGGGAGTTCTGAGGATGCAAGGCCATATTTGTGTACCTGATGTTGATGGTATTCGTGAGTTGATACTAGAGGAGGCCCATAGTTCCCGATATTCCATTCATCCGGGCGCCGCAAAGATGTACCAGGATTTGCGGCAGCATTATTGGTGGCAGAGGATGAAGAAGGATATTTTAGCTTATGTAGCTCAGTGCTTCAACTGTCAGCAGGTAAAGTATGAACACCAGAGACCCGGTGGTTTGATGCAGTAGATTCAGCTTCCCGAGTGGAAGCGGGAGCGTATCACCATGGATTTTGTAGTTGGACTCCCACGGACTCAGAGGATGTTTGATGCGGTGTGGGTTGTTGTGGATAGGCTGACCAAGTCAGAACACTTCATTCTGGTATCAGTTTCGTATTCAACGGAGAAGTTGGGAAAGATCTATATGAGAGAAATTGTTAGATTGCATGGGGGTGCCCATATCCATTATATCAGACCAAGGTACTCAATTTACCTCCCATTTCTGGAGAGTATTTCAGCGAGAGTTGGGCACACTGATTGAGTTGAGCACAACGTTTCATCCTCAGACGGACAGATAATCTGAGCGTACTATTCAGATTTTGGAGGATATGTTGCGGGCTTGTGCCATTGACTTCGGTAGTTCATGGGACTAGTTCTTTCCTTTAGCTGAGTTTGCCTACAACAACAGTTATCAGTCGAGCATTCAGATGGCCCCGTATGAGGCATTGTATGGTAGGCGGTGTCGGTCGCCAGTCAGATGGTTTGAGCCGGGAGAGGCTAGATTGCTGGGTTCTGAGTTAGTCCAGGATGCCTTGGACAAGGTGAAGATCATTCAGGATAGACTTCGTATAGCTCAGTCCAGGCAGAAGAGTTATGCGGATCGTAGAGTTCAAGATTTGGCCTTTATGGTAGGAGACCGGGTATTTCTTCGAGTGTCGCCCATGAAGGGCGTGATGAGTTTCGAGATGAAGGGAAATTTGATCCCTAGGTACATTGGTCCATTTGAGATTTTGGATAAGGTAGGAGAGGTGGCCTACAGACATGACTTACCACCGAGTTTATCGGCCGTGCACTCGGTGTTTCATGTATCTATGCTTCGGAGGTATAATGCGGATCCATCTCATGTACTTGACTTCAGCGGTGTCCAGTTGGACAAGGATTTGTCTTATTAGGAGGAGCCGGTAGCCATATTAGCTCGGCAGGTTTGTTAGTTGAGATCGAAGAGTTATCCTTCGGTTTGTGTTCAGTGGAGAGGTCAGCCTGTTGAGGCAGCTACCTGGGAGTCCGAGTCCGATATGCAGAGCCGATATCCCCATCTTTTCCCCGATTCAGGTACCTCTCTATGTCTGTTCGAGGACGAACGTTTGTTTTAGAGGTGGAGATTGTGATGACCCAAAAGGGTCATCCAGTGTAAATTTTAAAAAAACTGTGTTCCGAGGCCCTGAAAGCCTCCGTTAACCTCACCTCGATGTGCGTGCGCAGCCCGGGGCGCGTAGCCGGGAAGCTGTTATGTGGAAAATTGATAAAAGGATATTTTTATAATAATTATTTGATTAAAGTTGACTTTGGTCAACATTTTGGGTAAACGAACCCGGACCGTGATTTGACGGTCCCGGAGGGTCTGTAGGAAAATATGGGACTTGGGCGTATGCCCGGAATCGAATTCCGAGGTCCCAAGTCGGAGAAATGAATTTTAAAAAAAAATTGTTTTCTGAAAAAATATAAAGAATTTTCTAAATGAATTTTGATGTAAAACTCGTGTTACCAGGCCCGTATTATGGTTTCGGAGCCCGGAGAAGTTTTAATATGGTTATTATGTGTAGTCCGTAAAATTTGGTAAGAAACGGACTTGGTTTGACGTGTTTCGGATCAAAAATGGAAAATTTGAAGTCAATGAAGTCTTGAGAAAATTATATAGATTTTGGAGTTTAATTCATTGTTTTTGATGTTATTTTGGTGGTTTAAATACTCGAATAAGTCTGTAGGATGATCTTGAAGTCGTGTGTATATTTGGTTTTGAGCCCCGAGGGCTCGGGTGAGTTTCGGGTAAGTGTCGGAGTGCAAAAAAGTTGGAAAATCTGGTGTGAATTGCATTTTCTCGCGATCACATAGCTTTGTGCTGAGGGGGTAGTTCTGTTGCACTGTGCGATCGCATAGCACCCTCTGCGATTGCATAGTGCACTAGGTGGGCTTGGGGGGGGGGGGCTGGTAAGACCCTGTGCGACCGCACCAAGTCATCCGCGATCGCATAGGGTGGGGACCCATAACCTAGTGCGATCGCACCTTTACATCCGCGACCGCACAACTTTAGCCCAGTTCCACTATGCGATCGCACCCTTAGCCCCGCGATCTCATAGTACAAATCGCCCAGTTATTTTTTTAAATACGCAAAACAGAACCCATAATGAGATTTCACAATTTTCCACTACCCCCTTCTTCTCCACACCTCCTTGGGCAAATTTTGAAGAACTCAATCACCACAGCCTTTTAGGTAAGTGACCTTTAGCTTGTTTTCTTCCATTTTCATAAACTATTATCGAATTCTAGGCCTAAAATCATGGAATTAAAGGGTAGAAATTGGGGTTTTGGGTAGAGTTAGGGCTTTTCAAATTTTTTGGAATTCAACCTCGTTTGGGGGTCGGATTTTAAAACAAATTGTATATTCGGGCTCGTGGGGGAATGTGTGATCGGGTTTTTGTCCGAACCTCGTGTTTGGACTAAGCGAGCCCGGGGTCGGTTTTTGGTATTTTGGGAAGAATGATGGGAAATCTACAATTAGGCTTTGGAATTGAATTATTGAGTCATTATTGATATTATTGAGTCGATTATGTCTAGATACTATCGTTTCGGAGTTGGATTCGAGAAGGAAAGCGGTGCTAGAGGCTTGATTTGCATTCTTGGAGCCGAGGTAAGTGTTTGGCCTAACATTTGTGAGGGAATAGGTGTGGAGTCGTATGAGCTACTTGTTTTATCATGTTCAATGTATAGGTGAGGTGACGAGTACCTATGCATTGTTTGTCAAGCATGCCCGTGAGTCTATTTTGGTGAATTACATGTTATTACTCCGATATTTATTATGTACGAAGTAGTTTCCTTTGGGAAGTTGTTTAATTGATGAGAATACTTGCTTAAGTACTTGTAAGATGATGTCTCTATTGAGGATCCAATTCATTAAGTTATGTACTCGTAAGAGATTGGTTATAGTTGAGTCCCTTGCCGGGCAATGTTACTATTTTGGTTGATATTCCCCTTGCTAGGTGGTTATGAACTGTATTTCACACGGTTGAATTCCTTGCCAAGTTGTTGTTTGTAGTTGATTTGGGTGAGGAAGAGTGTAACGCACGAAGGGTGATGCCGTGTATTCATTTCATAGTGAGGAAGAGAGTAAAAGCACGAAGGTTGATGTCGTGCCATGATTTATATTACTTTCATTTATACATTGCATAGTGAGGAAGAGAGTAAAAGCACGAAGGGTGATGATGTGCCATGACTTCACATTTAAAAGCACCAAGGAACATGACGTGCCCATTTATATATTTATTGCATTGTGAGGACGAGAGTAAAGTCACGAAGGGTGATGCCGTGTACATACTTATTTGCGTTACTATTTCCAGTTGACTTGTTTCTTTTGTATTGTTAGTTGTTCAGTTATTCACCTCTGATTCTCACTTGTTACCCCCATTACTTGTCCCTGTATTACCATGCTTAACTGCTTATTTCTTGCTATTTTCTCCGATATATATATTATAGAACTGTGCAGGTAAATTGTTGTTGTCGTGTCTAACCTCGTCACTGCTTCGCCGAGGTTAGGCTCGGTACTTACTCAGTACATGGGGTTGGGTGTACTGATGCTACATCTGCACTTCTTTATGTTGTGCAGATTACGCAGCCGGACCGAGTGGACACTGTTGGAAGGAGTATCCTTCAGTCTATACAGGAGATACTGAGGTAGTTCCGCAGACGTTCGTGGACCTTGGCGTCACCTTCTATCTTTTCTTTTCTGTCTTATCTTGGTATCACAGACAGTTGTATTGTTCATTTCAGACTCTTGTTGTAGTAACCTTAGACTGTCCGTGAGATTTTGTGACACCAATTCTGAGGGATTATGTACAGAAATTTTGTGACAATTATTATATTAGTATATAGACTCGCAGCTTCCGCATTATTATTAATTGTTTATGTTCATTGTTCCACTTTTAAATGACTTAAGTAAAGAAAGTTAGTAAATTAACTGAAACGTTGGCTTGTCTAGCGGGTTCAACGTTAGACGCCATCACGACCTGAAGGTGGGATTTCGGGTCGTGACACTTGTGTGATAAGAATGTGCCACTAAGACTTAAAGGTAAGTTCTACAAGGTTGTAGTTAGACCGACTATGTTTTATGGAGCAGAGTGTTGGCCGGTCTAGAACTCTCATACTTAGAAGCTAAATGTAGTTGAGATAAGGATGTTGAGGCGAAAGTGTGTACATACCCGGTTGGATAAGATTAGGAATGAAGTTATCTGGGAAAAAGTGGGAGTGGCCCCTGTGGAGGATAAGATACGGGAGGTGAGGTTGAGATGGTTCGGGCATGTTAAGAGCAGAAGTATAGAAGCCTAGTTAGAAGGTGTGAGCGGTTAGCCTCGGTGGGCAGCATGAGGGGTAGAGGTAGGGATAAGAGGTCTTGGGGAGAGATTATTAGGTGGTACATGGCGCAGCTGGAGCTGACTGAGGACATGATCCTAGATAGGAGGATGTAGAGGTCAAAGATTAGGGTAGAATGTTAGTAGGTACTCGAGCGTTTCTCTTTGTCTTACTCAGTTCGCTAGCATTAGTGTTAGTAAGTTATCTTTTATTCATAGATGGCTATTATTAACTAGAGTTTGAATGCATTCTTGGATTCAATATTATTTCATCTTGCTGCTATTCCTACCTGTTGCAGTTACCTTTTCTTTTTCAGTCGTTCTATAGCCGAGGGTCTATCAAAAACAACCTCTCTGCCCTTCCAGGGGTAGGTGTAAGCCTGCGTCCATCTTACCCTCCCAAACCCCACTCGTGGGAAACTACTGTGTTTGTTGTTGTTGTTGAACATGAGTTTGTTGGATTATTATTTGCAGTGGAAGAGGTAAACGGGATTTCACGGGTTACCTCTTGAAGCGTGAACAAAACTCCTCTATCACGTGAGCCTCTAATTATACAACAACTCAATGAAATCCCCACCATCAGCATGATAACAATTCTCGAACGTTCTAGGAAAACTTGGCTGAGATTTTAGGCAACTATGTTCTTCTTCCTCTAGGTGGAAAACCTTATGTATTCATAGCACAAGTTTCAAGGGTCAAAACCCTTTTTCAAAACCTGTTGGTGGGGGTGTCAATTGTTTGGTTCGTCTGGTTATTTTATAAAATTTATACCTACCAATTTTTCGGTTATTCTATTATATATAACCAAAATTAGACTTTTCGAAATCGTCCCAATCATGTCGGTTTCTCTTCAGTATCGGTACGGTTCGGTTAATTTTTGGTACTTTTAATAAATTTTATGTAAAAGTCACTAGTAGAAGTAGAATGCAATTACATACGTACGTTTATACGATTTGGCAAAAGTTTCTAGACATTTTTACCGTTTAAAAGGTGATGAATTAAGAAAATATGAATGATGGTTATAGTATAGATTGATCAACTATTCTATTACAATGTAAAGGAAAATAAGCAAATACGATAGATATTAACCAAGACTCAAGAATAAAGCCTATAGAAGATTGAATATTCAAAAAGATAAATCCGAATCATACGAAAGGAAACATATATATAATACATTGTAATTTGGTACTCATAATCACTATAATACCTTGTGTCTTGCTAGTGAATATGCTAGAAATACTTTAGTTTCAATAGGAGTAGCATAATAGGTTTGGGAATAAGGATTTTTAGTTTAATTACTTTTTGGCTTGTAACTGTTTCATAATTCCAAGGCCCAAGAAAATATTTAATGCATTATTATTTTTAAACGTAATATATAAATATATTTTTTATATTATATATTTATTCGGTACGTTTTGGTATTTTTTGATTTATTTTCGTAATATAAAAAACCTACCCTAATTATCGTTACAATTATATATTTATATAAAAACCTATGGTTTTATTAAAAGATACCTAAAATCGGTTCGGTACGATACAATTCAGTCGGTTTAATCGGTTTTTAAATATCCATTTACACCCCTACCTGTTAGGTTTTCTTTTTCACCAGAAAAAAAGTTCCTTTATTTCTAATTATTTAGGCACAACAGGGACAACAAAAATTAATTAACAAGGCTTCCATTTATGAAATTAATTTGTAATCATAATTAATTATGAATTATTTCACTAAAAAATTGTAATTGCACTCCTTATTCAATTTCGGAAATTCATCCATTAAATCTTATTTAACCCCTCATGTTAAGATTCAGATACTAATCAATTAAATTAAATTAATGATAATTTAATTTATTGATTATTTCCTTTAGACTTTTGCTTAACTTATTTCATGTGTCAGATACAAAATTCACCGGTCGGGTTTACACATAAAAACTTATAAGTTTTCATAAAGGTGTATCATCAATCTCTTAAACGAGACATGGATTCTATTAACTAACTATTACTTCGCCAATGTACATTATTATTATCTAATTTACCAGGTATACCCATTTTAATAAATAATAATAATAATAATAATAATAATAATAATAATAATATACAAAGCTAATAATAATTATATCAAGATTAAGAGTATAAGTACATTTAGTGGCTAGAGAATTTATTTTATTAAGTTAGTATAAAATACTTATCTCTACTTGGTCCGTTCAATACATACAAAATGTACTAGCACAAGAGGTTTGAATTAAACCATTCCCATAATCAAGATAAATTATATTTAATCTTGTGCTACAATCATTTCCGATGGTTTCTCCAATTCCATCATTTGACTGTGAACTCAAACTTTATACTTATAAGAACCAATGATTTAATCTTCCATTTACAAATTAAACTCTATACACTAAATCATCTACTATATAAGCAAAGACAAAGACTAATATATGATCTATTTTAAGCATTATTAAAATTGAATAAATAATTCATAATAAATACTATATCCAAACCAAATCCACGGTTAATAGTATATATCCCAATGGGGCCTCTGACTCAGGATCATGTGAGAGCGCTGGAGGAAGGGGCTTCAGGTGGACTGATTTATTTGGAAGCAATTCCTATTAGTAAACTGTATTTATAAAATAATTATGGAAAAGATAAAATAGCATATAAACAGAAATGTAAAAGAAACAGAATTTAATCCGAGTCCGCTGAAATCACAATGTTTCCTTTAGGAACTTAATCTCCTCCTAGTATTCAAGGTTTTGGATTATTTCCTCCCAGGATAGAACGAATTACACACTGGTGTAACGGTACTTTAAACCCCAGTGTTTCGGCTAACACATAGATTGGTAGCAAATCACACTTACTGTTGCTTTCTTTATAGTTAAAACAATGCAGAAGAAATGAGAAAATTCAGACATTCATTTGAGAGAATGGACTGCTATTTATAGCCAACATGATGAGATCAAATTGAATAGGTGCAACTTTTCAGAAAGATTGTTTACGTAAAATGACCATAACGTAAATGGCTATTTAAGCAGCAATAAACCGGGAATTCATAACGTGTTTCCGTTTGATTTAATATTAATTTTCCGTTTACAAAAAATAGATATTTAATAATATTACGTTAATGTTTACTATTAACAAATATATTTGATCCAAAAAATTAATCAATCAATCGATCATTTGACCAAATCCAAATCCAAATCCGAAGCTGAGCCGAGCGACGACGAGGACGACGCGAGGCTTGCCTTCTTCTTAACTCTTTAAGAGCTAGAATAAGAACAATTGTATATATAGCCATCAAAAACTTTTTTCTCTTCCAATATGGGACAATGTCCCTTTGTCAAGGATGGAAACTAAATTATTTCATTTTTCCTCCATTTTTCATTCACCTTCTTTTAAGCAACATTAAGCTTAATACACCCAACAATCCCCCACATGAATGGGGAATGACTATATCATGGAAATATGTATGAAAAACTGTGTGATTCGCAAGCAAGGATTAATCGCATCTGGATAAGTAGGTTTCCCTTTGAACTTTCCGTAGTGAACTTATGTAGGATATACTCGGTCAATCGGTAGATTTAATATCTTTGAACCGTCAAACTTTTTTGTATACCTAGACAATCATAAGTCACACAATCAACCCTTAACTGTCTTTGTTTCTCATTGTTGTGTTCGTTTCATCCATAAACACCGTCTGGTTTCATAAGTGCGTTGAGAACTAATGTTTTATACTTCAATACCACACAGGGGGGGGGGGGGGGGG
>ML271205.1:3661-19794 GCA_005239495.1 Nicotiana undulata
GCCTTTACGTTTCATTTATTACCTTGTACTGCTGTGTTAGCATACTGTTACCCTATCTCCCCAGCATGTTCTCCCCGTATCTGTCTTACTTTCTTATTTCTGTGGCCATTTTCCTGCTATTATATAAAATTGCACAGGTACGTATGTAGTGTTGGTCCTAGCCTCGTCACTACTTTGCCGGGGTTAGGTTCAACACTTACTCAGTACATGGGGTCGGTTGTACTGGTGCTACAGCTGCACTTCTTTATGTTGTGCAGACTACGCAGCCGGGCCCGGAGATCATTGACTATCGGAGCATCTCATTCAGTCACACAGGAGACTCGAGGTAGACCCGCAGACATTCGTGGGCCTTGACGTCACCTCCTACTTTCCATTTCAGCTTTGTCTTACTTTGTATTTCAAAGACAGTCTTATGTACTTATTTTAGACCTTTTGTTGTAGTAATCACTTAGATAGTCCGTGAGTATGTGACACCAGTTCTGGGATTTGTTTATGGGTTTTATTTAGAAAATTGCTATGTTATATTTTGGTTATTTGCTAAGTTTCATATGGGGGCCATCGAAGCCTTAGTTATCTTGTTCGTATTTTTTGTTAATGAGTTTTATTTACTTCAAACATTAGCTTGTATAGCGGGTCAACGTTAGACGCAGTCATGGCCCGAAGGTGGGATTTCGGGTCGTGACACTAGGGAAAGATCCCCAGCAGAGTCGCCATGTTGTGGCACCCCCTTTTCTCTATCGCACGGGTTAGGTACGGGGAGATATCGGGTTTATGAAATTCTAGACAACTCTTTAAAGGAAGAGGTTTAAGGAAGAGTCGCCACCTAACGATTTTTATGGTGCGTTAGGGCACCTAGAAATGATAACACATGAACTAGTTTGCGTTACCAGAGATTGGGTAAGGGTTTGAAATTATCCCAAGGGGAAGGTATTAGGCACCCCTCGAGATCCACAACTATGGGTCCCAACCAATAAGTTTTGTGAATTTGGACGGTGAGCAAGTAACAAATAAGGTTCACATAAGAGGTGATTTTAAAAAATATATGAAAATCTTTAAAGGCTTTGGAATATCATAAACATTTGAAACGAATTGTCCTAGGTTTAATGTAATACGGATCACTTCAATGCAATACTCGGTATGTCAGACCTCGAGGAGGCGGCTACACGTGGTATTAGCGCACCGATCATCATATCCGTATTCTACCCTTCCCACCCCGTAAGGTCATTTAAAGCGCATATGTTGGCCACGAAAGCTTATTGCGTGCCACTACCCGTCCCATCTTATGAGTCATGGAGGGTGTTTAGGACTACTAATCCTACAAGGTGAGTGCTAGGTTGGACCCCTAGGCTTAAAGGGTAAAATACTAGGAGACATGCATAACAAGTAGGACTTCACATATGAAGGAACACATAGGGGCAAATAAAGGCTCATAGATACCTCCACAGGTAGACATATAATTGGCACGTCTCAGACACACTTAAAGTCTCAATGATAGGAGTTTAAAATAGGAGTTTTTTAGTAAAAATAGTAAATCAAGAGAATCTAATTTGAAAAAAGAAAACTTAATGAGGGCAGAGGTTTTGATTGAGATTGAATGATTCAAAAATAACTGATTTGCAGAAATATCGTAGTAAGAGATAATGGTAAGAACTTAAATGTGCAGTGTTTTAAAGCTTTCAAGAAAACATAGCAGAAAATCATTTGAGTCCATTTTGGGAGTAAAGTAGTGGTAAGTGACTGGAATACAGTTGCTAAAGGCAGCATCAAACTTATAAGTAGGCAGTGATTAAAGCTTTAGTAAACATGGATGAAGGTTATTAAAGCATGGGTTTGAAATCATTTCTTAAAGATAAGTAAATAGCAGTGGCTCAACACAAAGTAACAACTATTAGTTTTCAAAGAAATGTAGTTAAAGAGTAGTAAAATGGTATCAAAATGTAGTGACTTGCAAGGCATACAAATAAGGAGTCGAAATGGCACGAAAATGAGGCATTTTGAAAACCCGATAGTTTAGACATAATAGTATAAAATCAGTGAGCCCTAGAGGAGGCAAATATACAATTTCAAGACTGTTTTTAAAAATAGAGTAAGAGCAAAATGACTTCAATGAGGTAAAATAAGAAGGAAAGCATCAGGAAACAAAAGGGTTTAAAGGGACTGATCTATTCTAAACCCAGTTAATTGATCTCAATACGTATTAGGCCTAAAGTTTGCCTAGGCGTCGCGTATATTGCCTAATTATGTCAAAAGGTGAACATGCATATTTAAGTTTTTTTTAAGGGATATATACTTGCAGAAAACGTTTCAAACAACTTAACCATACTTTACGGGATTATTAGATTAAGCAGTCTAGTTAGACATTTTATCAATTGCAACTCAAACGAGTGAAAGATCTTAAGCAGCAGGATATCTAATGCACGTAGGAATTCTTAAGAACATGGTTTCTCAGATGAAAATGCAGCAATGACTTCATGACAGTTGATGTTGCTTGTTTCTTAACTCATCAGAATCATGAAATGAGTATAGTAACATGCTGAAGGTGAAAGTCCTAAAACAGGATTTCTGATATGTGAAATGCATGTCCTATACATGTTATCTAATGCACAAATAAGTAAGTAAGGTCATATAAGCATGTTTTCTACCCATTATCTAAGTTAGGCATGCATAACCCCCATATTCACTATCCAGCCCCAATCATTCGTTTAAAAATTATCACAGACCATAATGAACGAATTACAATAATGAAAGAAAAGGAAAATAAGAAGTTATTCTATAGGGAGCCTTCAATCAGGCCTAATCTTCCAGACTCACCCTTCTCAATTTCACAGCCTTACATCAACCTGGGTGCGGCAAAGCTCCCAAAGGCCTTAGTGAGTGCCCTGGACAATACCAGCACCCAACAAATGCCCATGGTTAAACCAGTGCAGTGTTGAGTACCCTTACCTCAGTGTCTCAAGGTTCAGAGGGAACTCATGGTCCCTAAGCGATGCACATACTGAGGGGGGTGGAACCTAAAGGTCTAGGAATCATGTGTAGTGCTAAAAGAGGTTAAGAAAGGGAATTTTGAAATCACTTATAGGCTAATAGAAGAAATAAGTTTGAAATATGGAGTAACAACACTAATCACAACTCATTGGAGTTCCAAGCAAACAAACATAAACAGAAAAGAGATTTAGGGGATAAGCAATAGGGCAGTGTAAAATCAGTTTAAAAAAATATTACAGGTTCACCACATGGATTAGGGGATAACATGAGATTGGTTTGGAATAAAGGAAGCAACAACAACTAGTCTGAAAACAATCACAAGCAAGGACAGAGGTAGGGACAAGTGAAGGTGGCAGTAGATAATCAATTTTAGTTACATGTTCATCACATATTAGGGATACCCTCATGGAAATAACAAACATTATACAACTACTAAAGGAATCACAAAAGAGAGGCTAGACATATGAAAAAGAAGAAACACAAATATGCTAGACATGTAAAGAGAAAAGAGACAGTAACCACATAGTCAAATGATCCCATAGGCCCTAATGAACCACAGAGAATAGAGCAGGAGTTTGTGTTAAGCTAGAAGAAGAAGAGAGATCATAAAAGGATTTAGGCATGCTAGTTGCAGGGTAAGCAATAAAACCACAAATAGAAGCACAAAAGAAACAGTAAGAACCTTAAACAAAATTGAAGCATGTTGTTTAGAGTACAATAATATTAACTAGGACATACCAGTGATGCAAGTAAAGAGCAGCAGAAGAGAATAGCCAATAGCACAGTATTAGCCTTGGCTTAGCAGCCGACTAATAGTAAGCAGCAAAGGGTAACAATAGAGACAAGAGAGAGAGCCCAGAGAAGCAGAACACAAGAGAGTAGTATATAGAGAGAGTTGAGCCAAATTCGACTTTTCTTGTTTAATGCAAGAGTAAGAGTATATATAGTTGAAAACAGATGATCACATAAGGTAAGAACCATAAAATATGGTTAAAATAGCAGACAAAATCAAATCAGTTGTGAGAAGGTACTTTGTTCCCTTGAATTATGGGACTCAAATTCCAAAATGGTAAAGAACCCAGAGCATATAAGGTAAATAGAAGACTGTACAAAATTAAATAAAGAAATGATCAAAGTATCATGATAATTAAGGAACTCGTATCAATTAGTAGGACCTTAAGTTAAGAGATTCAAATTCAAACAGTAATATATATGACACATAAGGCAATAAAACCAGTACCAGTATATTAAGGAACGAGTCAAGCTTAGTATGCATAGAATAGACAATTAAGGCTAGGTTCAACCAATTCCAATAAGGAAATCGATTAGGAGACAACTGGTAACATAGTCGACCCCAATTAAGGAAAGAAAATATTTTGAAAGTTGAAATCAGTAAGGAAATCAACACACAAGATTGGTGACATGTACAAATTACAGGAAATTAGGGATTCAAACAAGAAGAACGTTAATTAAAGGAAATTAAAAACAGATTGCACACCCATAATAGGCAAAAGGATCCACTCGGGAACCCTAATAGGTACAATAAGGCAGAGAGCCCTATAAAATCAAGGATTCAAACTAGAGCATGCTGAAAGATTAAAGAGATTTAACATATCAAACATAATATGGTCAGGAGAAGCAAAGAACCAAAGCACTAATGAACATGATGGGGATAAAACCTCATGAACTCAGAGTATTCATAAGAAACAAGCACACAAACAAGTTAAGCGAACACATTATCACAAGACAGACTCAGACTCAACGATTAGAGCCGAAAAACTTAGGGGTTTCAACATGAAATAAAGAGAAACATTCAAATAAACGCTTAAACATGGAAAAATCATAGAATACTGCTAAAATCAGAAAAGGAGAAACCGTTTTGAAAAGAGGTCGAGAAACCCTAATTTAAAAATGAAGAGTCGTTTAATAAAAGTCAAAAAATCTTTAAGGAAGATGACAAGGAAATCAGAATATAACCAGATTTGTTACAAATCTTAAAGGAAATCGAAGCGTCAGAGTTAGGGTTTAAGAGATACCGGAGAAGGTGATAAAACCTGCTATGAAACTTGGGGATGGTGGTAGACGGAGCATCCCAAGTTGAACCTTGCCGGAGAAGGCCGGAAAACACTCAGGCAGGAGCTTCCATGGCCGCTTTGGCATGGAGGAAGTTTCATAGGGCCTTATAGACGAAGTACCAGGAGAGACGGCTTCATGGTGGCCGGTGGTTGAGGGGATGAGCCTGGGAGTGGCCGGAGATGAAGGCCATCAGAGGAGATGAAGAGCCGGAAGGCTCTAGAAGGAACTGGGAGCGGAGGGTCGAGAAGAGAGAGAGAGAGTGAGATGGGAAAATGAGAGACGAGGAGGGGTTTTGGGTAGATTAATTATGGTAATCAATTATTTGGGCCGTTGATCTCGTTTGATCAACGGCTCAGATTGAATTGGGACTGGGCTGAGTATAATGGGGTTTGGGTTTGGGTATTTAATTGGGTTTTGGGTTTTTTAATTGGGTTAGTGGGTTGGGCAATTGGGCTAGCCAAATGTGGCTAAATGTTAAATAGGAAGAGGCTAGTTGTGAAATACCCAATTTAATAGGATACTTAATTAATTAAAATAGCTAATGATTGTATAAAAAGAAATTAAGTTAAAAATAAGTATAATTACAGTAATTAGACAATATTAAAATATAAAGGACATGAGTTCGGATTTTTAAAGGTATAAAATGACTAATCAGGCCATAATTGCAAAATGATTGTAATTAAAACTAAATAGGACACAATTGGCCAATTTATGCAATAATATGATTTTAATAAATAACAAGTGGTTATAAATGACATACAGAACTGGAAAGTATTTTGAAATTAATTTAGAGCACAATTTATAAATTATAAAAATATACAATATTGAATGAATAGGGAAACAATTAGATAAAATATGGAAAAATTAGGAAAAATACTCAATATTGCGAAGAGTGATTTTGAAAGCTTATATCCAAATTTAAAAATAATTTGAGGAAAAAATTGGGTATCAACAATCTACCATGTCATCCAAGTAAAAGACTTGTTCTAACTGAGATGCCTACACAAATGACTCATTTGTATTCAAAGGACACCGAGTATTCACAATTGTGAAACCATATTTGTCAATCTTATATCATCGCACCAATGACACTTGAATAAGTAAAATTTTCTTTTTCCCACATAAGATAACTCATAAATGTCCTCTAATACACCATAATACTCTTTATTAGAGTCTGAATCATCTCCTCTCCCAAGAACACCACTATTCTGCATTTTTCTTCTTAATGCAAGCTCTTTTGTATGGAATCAAAATCGATTCACCATAAATGTTGAATATAAATGTACTAATGGTGTAGGATCGACAACTAAGCTTATGAGTTCATCATTTTCGCGTCCTTGTGAAAATAGTACAAATATCTACAAAGACGAACAACACTATTATGACAATGTCACAACCCAATTTACCCTTCGAATGATATCGTGATGGCACCTATTCTCTACGACTAGGTAAGCCTAATTTTGTGGATAAAACTTAATTCAAAACACAAGAAATAAAGAAAATAAGGACATAATATGAATATCATAAACGATGCCGCTCGGCATGTAAAAAATATCCATCCCAATGACTCAGAATGTCACAAAAAGTCACAAGATTGTAACAACTATTGTACCTCTAAGAAAATCAAGAAAGTACATAGGAAAAACTCTAAACGATAGAATAGAAGGGGACTCTGAGGATTCTGCGGACGCGGCAGAAATACCTTGTGGTCTCCTAGAATCAGCAGCAAATACTATCCACGAGGCTGATAGCTCGTACCTGGATCTGCAAACGAAAACATGTGCAGGAAAGTGCATGAGTACACCACATTTGGTACCTAGTAAATGCCAAGCGTAACACCGATCAAATAGTGACGAGGTCAGGTTAAGGCTCTACTGGGTTAAAGATAATCAATTTAAATCAGTAAAGAGATAAATAAATTCTACAGTAAACATTTAAAGAAATGTTCGAAAACATAACAGTCAAGGGAGCCTGTGATGACCCAAACGATCATTCCGGGTTAACCTAGCTAAATCTACATTCCGAGGCTCCGAAAGCCTATGTTAATTAAACCTTGATATGCGTGCGCATCCCGAGCGTGTAGTCGAGAAGCTTCTATGTAAAAACTTGATGAAAAACTTGAATTCTAATAATTAATTGATTAAATTTGACTTTGGTCAACATTTTTGGTAAACGGACTCGTACCCGTGATTTGACGGTCCCGGAGGGTCCGTAGGAAAACATGGGACTTGGGCGTACGCCCGGAATCAAATTCCGAGGTCCCAAGACCGAGAAATAAATTTTTAAAGAAAATTGTTTTTCTGAAAAACATAAAGGCTTATGAAAATGAACCTCTATGTGAAACCTGTGAAGCCAGGCCCGTATTATAGTTTCGGAGCCCGGAACAGGTTCAACATGTGTTATTTAAGTTATCTGCGAAATTTGGTAAGAAACGGACTTGATTTGACGGTTTTCGGATCAAAATGGGAAATTTAGAGTTAATGAAGTTTTGAGAAATTTCATAGAATTTGAAATTTGGTTGGAATGTGATTTTATGTTACCGAGGTCCGAATTCAATTCCGAGACTGGGAGAAGTTCTGTTATGTCATTTATGACTTGCCTGCAAAATTTGGGGTCGTTCCGAGTAGTATAAGTTGGTCAAAGCGTTGTTATAGAAATCAAGAATCTAGAAATCCTTAAGTTTGATCCTAGGGGTTTTGAGGGGTGATTATTAGATTTAGCGTTGTTTTGGGTGTTCCGAAGGCTCGAGCGAGTCCGTATTATTGATTAGGACATGTTGGTATATTTGGACGGGGCTCAGGTGGGCCCAGGTGCCTCCCGAACACCACACAAGGCCAAAAACCAGCTGAAGATGCAGCTGGTGCACCTGATCTGGTGTGTCCGCAGGTGCAGTTGCCCGGCCGCAGGTGCGGGACCGCTCTTGCGGTCCCAGTCTTGCAGGTGCGAAGGTTCCGCAGGTGAGGTTCCTCTTCCGCAGGTGTAGTCTCTAGCTCCATTGGTGCGACCCCAGCTCGTAGGTGCGGTCCGTGAACCGCAGGTGCGAAATCCCTGTAAGCCAGGTGGTGAAATTTCATTTAAACATGGGATTGAGTCATTTATTCCATTTTCCATCTTCTTCCTTGTGTTATTTGGGAGCCTTCAAGAGGGCCTTCAACATAGTACTTCATTCCTAGTTAAATTCCCCTATCCAACACTAGTTTCAAACATTAATTCCTACTTAAATTCCCTACTAAATTTCCAAAAATCATAGAATTAGGTAGTAATTTTAGGGTTCTTGAGGGTTTTGTGATTTTCCATTTTAGGCCATGAATTCAAGTAGAAATCACACATTAATGATCCTTAAGCTATGTGTGAGTGATCCCTTCGAGAATTTTTGGAATTTGATCATGCGGGACCGGGGTTGGAACTTGGGAATTATTCAAGAATAGCGATTTATTTGAATAGCTAAGATAACTTCCCACATTGTGCATGCATTGATTCAATTGTACCCCTTTTGACTAGTTGTGAGTCCTCGAGTGTAGAGTTCAGAGTTTCGGGCGCAATTGTGGTCCGAGGGGTAGATTCGACACGAGGTGAGTCTCCTTTCACACCTTGTAAGGGGGAATTGTCCTCATAGGTAATTGTGATTGACTAAATGTATTTATATGCGGGGGCTACGTACGCACCAAGTGACGAGAGTCTGTGCGTATCAACTATTATGCCATGTCGGGTAGTATTAGGACCCACAAGTATGCTATTACGTGTCTTGCCTGTATCCTTACATATATTTCTTGTTGGTTAATATCCCTGAAATTGATATGGAAATGATAGCGAGTATTCTGTAAATCTAAATGCTTAACTCTATGTTCCTAATATGTTCCCGGAAGTTCTCTTAAGGTTTTCCTGATAATTATATGTACGTTACGAGCACCCGAGTCACAGGTATGATTCGTGAGCGGGGTAGCCTTATATTATGTTAACCGCGTCGCATGACCGATTTGTGAGCGGGGTAATAGATGATTCTATGGTTCGGGCCGTTTGACCCTCGGCAGTGCACATTTAAATTATTGTGACGCTTCGGCCGTAGGCTTCGGAATATTACATGCTATTTGTCTGACTGAGAGTCCTATTATTGTTAATTTAAACTAAATTGTACGGTGGTAGGGAACTTGAGGTTTTCATTTAATATTGCTAACTGATATCGAAGGGAAGATTTTAGTTGTGTATTTGATTGCCCCATGTCTACCTGTTTTCCTTAATTATTGATCCTGCTTAAATTCGTTGCACTTTATTTATATTATTGACTTAGTGAGTATTACCTTTCGTCACTACTCCTTCGAGTTTAGACGGGATACTCACTGGGTACATATTTAAATATATGTACTCATTCTACGCTTATGTACGTAATTGTACAGGTTTTGAGGCAGGTGCTCCTAGTCACTATACCGGTGGTCATCGTTGAGAGTTTCTATTCGGCTGGCTACATGGTGAGCTGCTTTCCTTGGCGATCTCGGCAGCACTGTGGAGTCCTCTGCTTACATTATTTTGGGATATTAATTTCTATTATCTTTCAGACAGTAGTACATTTATCCATAGTATTTTTTATATTCTACCAGTCGCCTGTAGACTTGTGACACTAAATCTTGGCACGTATTGTACGCTAGTTGGTATTTTGGTTGCGTTTTTTTATCTCTATAAACTAATTGAGGTTACTTGAACTTACTTGTTTTCCTTATAAATTTCATTAAAGGATTTCTAAACTAAAAATCGGTAGTTACTTGACTCTTGATTTACAATTTGCAAATCGTAGTAATAGATCAGTGTTGGCGGGCCTGACCCCAGCGTTGGGCGCCATCACGATCTGAGCTGGAAATTGGGTCGTGACAACATGGTATCAGAGCCCTAGGTTTACATAGGTCTCACAAGTCACAGGCAAACCTAGTACAGTCTTGCAGATCGATACGGAGACGTCTATATTTATCTTTGAGAGGTTATAGGGTGTTAAGAAACCTCTCGTTATTTCTATTCTATCGTGCAGCCGATGGTTACTAAGAATCACTCTTCTATTCTATCAAAGATGGTGAGGACTCGTGCAACTGATATCCCTGGCCCGGGAGGTGCCGCTACCCCCACCGTTCGAGGCAGAGGTCGGAGGAGGGTACCGGCCCGACGTGGGGGACAAGGGCGTCCTAGAGTTGCTCCACTAGCACCCCTAGAGGATCCAGTCATTGAGCAGCAGGACGAGGTGCCCCCAGTAGATCTTGCCCCAGCAGATTTTATGACCGCCCCAGGCTTTCAGGAGGTCATGGGCCGTATGATGCGGTTCATGGATACTATGACTCAGGCTAGGTTGTTTCCAGCAGACCCTGCCACTTCTCAGGCAGGAGGGGGAGTTCAGACCCCGACATCTCAGGCTGCAGGTCATGCAACGGCGATATATCAAACTCAGGACACTTTACCGGTGGGTTGGGCACAACCAGCAGCCCCTGAGCTCAGACCAGCTGCATACGGCGATCAGCAGAAGCTACTTGATAGATGGACCCGATTGCACCCTCCGACCTTTGGAGGTGAAATGGGTGAGGATGCTCAGGACTTCATTGACAGGTGCAGGGACAGACTGCACAACATGAGGATTCTGGAGTCCTATGGGGTTGATTTCACCACTTTCCAGCGTGATGGTAGAGCAGGCAGATGGTGGCAGTCTTACATCCTTGGTAGGCCATCAGGTTCACCTCTTATCACTTGGGAGCAGTTCACTCAGCTATTCCTGGACAGGTATATTCCACCCTCTGAGAGGGAAGAGCTGCGTTATCAGTTTGAGTAGCTGGAGCAGGGCCAGATGTCCGTGACTGACTACGAGGCCAGATTTTCAGAGTTGTCCCGCCATGCCCTCATGATTCTTCCTACTGATGCTGAGAGGGTGCGGAGGTTCGTGGAAGGATTGCACTCTGATATTAGGGTCAACATGGCCCGAGAGGTGGAGATGGGTACTCCTTATCAGCTTGTGGTCGAGATAGCTCGCCGGATAGAGGGTTACCGATCGAGGAGCAGAGTCAGCAGGACAAGAGAGCTAGATTTTCTGGAGACTTCAGAGGTACCCCAACTAGGGGTAGAGGTTAGTTTGGCAGAGGTCAGCCCAGCAGGCCCCCATATTCATCTCCACTACCGCCTTCTCGTGGTGCTCCAGTGAGACCATATTTCAGTGCCATGCCGGAGATTTCTTATCGCCCACCAGCCATTCAGGGTCCTTCCGGCGGGTATTCAGGTCATCAGGGTCCTCCTTCTTCAGGCCAGCAGAGTATGCCTCCAGTGAGATGCTTCGAGTGTGGGGATTCATGCCATATGAGGAGGTCTTGCCCCAGACTTTGGGGTAAGGCCGTCCAGCAGAGTTATCAGCCCACGTCCTCAGCCAGGCGGGTCCATCTAGAAGTGGAGGGCAGGTTGGTAGAGGTCGTCCCAGAGGTGGAGGTGCAATGACCCGGTCCGTCGTTACACACTATATGCATCTATTCCCTTATTTATGTCTTGTAGTAGCTCGGTTAGACTGTTCATGAAGTGTTGGGGTTGGTTGGTTCGGGTTCGGAGTGAAAATAGAGTGGATTTAGACACTTAGTCTCTAACAAGAGCTTTAGAGTTGGAAAAGTCAACACGGAGGTGACTTATTGGTAAACGACCTCGGAATGCGGATTTTATTGTTCAGATAGCTTCTTTAGGTGATTTGGGACTTAGGAGTGTGTTCAGAATATTTTTAGGGTCCCCGGTGTAGATTTAGGCTTGAATTGGCAAAGTTAGTATTTTGGCAAATTCCGGTTGATAGGCGAGATTTTTATCCGAGGGTCGGAATGGGATTCCGAGAGTTGTTGTAGCTTCGTTAGGTCATTTTGGACTTTCTCACAAAATTTCAGGTCATTCGGAGATGGTTTGGTTGGGTTTTTGATCAAATGCGTGTTTCAGATGTTTTTGGAAATCATAGGCTTGAATTGGATGAGAATTTATGGTTTTTATGTTGTTTTTGGTGTTTTAATGGCTCGACAAAGTTTGAATAACCATGTTTGATATGTTGGTATGTTTGGTTGGGGTCCCGAGGGGCTCGGGTTTGATTTCGGGCGTTAAACGGAGAAGTTGGAACTTGAAATGCAGCTGAAGCTGCTATTGCTGGTGTGATCGCACCTGCGATCCTAGGGCCGCAGGTGCAGATATCGCAGGCGCGGAAAGGATGGCGCAGGTGCGAGAGATGGGGTTGCAGGCACGGGCTCTGGGTGTTAAGTGAAGGACCGCTGGTGCGGTCAATATGTCGCCCCTGCGGGCCCGCTCTTGCGATAAAGAGGCCACTGGTGTGAAAGAGGTCGCAAGGGCGGATGGAGGTACGTACCTGCGATGTCGCAGGCGCGGGAAAAGTATCGCGGGTGCGGGAGATGGGAAACTTAAGTGGGTTCCGCAGGTGCGGTTAAAAGGTCGCACCTGCGGAGTCGGAGGTGCGAGAAAATCACCGCTGTTGCGGAAATGCCTGGGCGGAACTATAAAAGGCAGCCTTCGCGAAATTAGTCTTCTTTCACCATTTTTACACATAGGTTTGAGGTTTTGAAGGGGTTTTGAAGCGGGATTTCGTTGTTTCTTCAAGGAGGTAAGTTTCTTGGACTCTAAACTCGTTATATTGTGCATTAAGAACGATTTTAGATTGAAATATTTGGTAAAAACAGTAGAAAAATGGTGGTTAGGGCTTGGGTTTAAGAGTAGAAGAATGGGGGAATTGGAGGACCATTTGAGGTCCGATTTTCATGTTCTTGGTATGGTTAGACTCGGGAAAGGACAAGGAACCTAATGTTGTGAAAATTTCTGACTTTCGAGACGTGGGTCCGAGGGCCGGGTTTTGACCGAATTCGGGATTTTTGGTATTTTGCTAAATTTTTATTTGGGGATTGTTCCTTAGCACATTGTGACACTATGTAATTTATTATTGATTGATTTGGAGCATTTGGAGACCGATTCTCGAGGAAAGGGCCCGACGGAGTAGAGTGGAGCCGGTTTCGAGGTAAGTAACGGCTTGAACCTTGGAACTGAGGGGTTCAAGATCCCAATGTACATGCTAATTGATGATAGTTACTATGATACACTCGCCAAGTGATGGGCATATGAGTGGTTGTTGATTTGTTGTGGCCCGACTTATCCCCAGGCACGGTTTAACTGTCGTTCCACCATGATATCGGTACTGTGAAGGCTATTAATGCGTAGAAACTAGAAGAAGCATAACAAGTATAAATGATAAGACTTCATGTCTATATGTGGAGACCGGAAAGGGTCTGTTATTGTTGCTTCTATTGCGAACTTTACTTGTGCATACTAAGTCCGGTTATTATACATGTATTCGTATTTCAGTCTCAGAAATCATTTATTTATCATGCATTGCCATCGTTTGGGCTGTTTACATAATGAGAGTGTGAGGAGACTGGTAATTCTGACTGAGTATGGGCCTAGAGCCGAATGTTGAGATGATATACCCTTCGTGGGCTTGATATATATATACATATATAGCGCTTGGGCCATATCCTTGGCGGCCCCTCCGGAGTCTTTACCCCCCCAGTGAGCGCACAGTTATTGAGGGATGGATTTCCCTGCAGATGGATTTGTCCGAGATATGAAATATTGAGGGATGGATTTCCCTGGCACATATACTGTTTATGAGATATGGAGGGATGGATTTCCCTGGTACAAATTATGGATGAGTATGATATCTCGGAGATTGATTTCTCCGAAAGGCTGAATTGGCCTGCTCCCTCGGTACTTAGTGACTGAGTCACCACGTCGTACATGTTACGGGATGGATTTCCCTGGGCCAATGGCCAATTATGTGTACCGAGAGGACCACATGTGAGAGTTGCATGCTACATACATGGCATTTATTTGTTATTCACGGATTATTACTAAGTTCTAGGGTCATTTACATAACATGATTGTCACTGATATTCTCGGTTAATTCTGAAACATTCATTATTTGGATTGTTATTTACGGAGGTTGAGTTCCTCACTACCTCCTGAGACCGTAGGTTGTTTTCGTTACTTACCTGCACACTGTGTGTGCAGATCCAGGTGCAACGAGATTTGGCGTGGATCGGCGATAGCAGCTTATCTCTCAGAGCCGACGAGGTAGCAGCTGGCATTCGCTGTCCCGTCCCTCTTTTCCTTATTTTCCTCCTGTATTAGAAATTGGAAACTTAAAATTTCAGTATTATTTCTCAGTTGTATTGATGTTAGTAGCTCATGACTGCGTGACTCCAGATCCTAGATTGATTGTTGGAGCTTATTTCTTCTGTTAGACTGTTTTAAATGATTAAAAATTTCCGTATTTCTATGAGTTGAGCCAATAATGAGTAAATTTCTCTAGTAAATGAATTGAGTATTGTTGTAGCGGTTGGCTAGCCTGGTTCCACGACAAGCGCCATCACAACCCGGAAATGGGTCGTGACAAGTTAGTATCATAGCACTAGGTTGAATAGGTCTCACTAGTAATGAGGAGGTTTAGTAGAGTCTTGCGGATCGGTACGGAGACGTCTGTACTTATCTTCGAGAGGCTGCAGAACCCTTAGGAAACTTCGTATCCTTGAATTCTGTCGTGTGACTCTGTTGATTCTTGGAATTAAACTCTCGTTGTTTTCTCCTCTCACAGATGGTGAGGACTCGTGCTACCGGCAGTGATGACCCGACACCAGCGGGACCAGTTCGTGGCCGAGGTCGTCGTGGTCGAGGTCAGGCTAGGGGGAGGGGTGCGGCCCGTCCGGTACGTGGGGCAGCACCTGAGGATCCTCCCATTGCTCAGGATCAGGCCCCCGCAGTCGAGGTTCCAGCGGGGCAGGACCCGGCACCAGCTGTGCCTATAGTGATCCCAGGTCTTCAGGAGACCTTGACTCAGATTCTGACAGTGTGCACCAGCTTAGCACAGGCGGTCGCTCTATCTTCTTCTGCTACCACATCTCAGGCCGGGGGAGGCATACAGACTCCAGCTGCCCGGACTCCTGAGCAGGTTCTTCGGGGGCTTCAGACACCGGGAGTGGCCCCAGTCCAGCCCGTTGCTGCCGCACCGGATTTCGTGGTCCCTGCCTTGGCAGATGATGAGCAGCGGAGACTGGAGAGATTCAGCAGACTCCAGCCCCCTACTTTCAGTGGCATTGAGGGCGAGGATGCCCAGGCTTTCTTGGACAAGTGCTAGAGGATTCTTCGTACAGCTGGGATACTTGAGACTAGCGGAGTCCCATTTACGACTTTCCAGTTCTCAGGATCGGCACTTTCTTGGTGGGAGGCCTATGAGAGGCGCATACCTGCCGGTACACCACCACTGACTTGGCACCAGTTTTCTATTCTCTTCTTAGAGAAGTATGTACCACAGTCTCAGAGAGAGGAGCTGCGTAGAGAGTTTGAGCAGCTGCGTCAGGGTGATATGACTGTGACGCGATATGAGATGAGGTTTTCCGAGTTAGCTCGTCATGCTGTCTGGTTGGTTCCTACGGACAGGGAGAGGATTCGGAGATTTGTTGATGGTCTTAACCATCAGTTGCGGATTCTTCTGACCAGAGAGAGGGTGTCTGGGGTTTCTTTTGAGACAGTTGTGGACATCGCCAAAGACATTGAGTCTATTCGACGCCAGGAGCGTGAGGAGAGGGAGGCCAAGGGACCTCGTGGATCTGGTACTTATAGTGGCTTTCATTCTGGTGGTTCTTCTCAGCCTATCAGAGGCTGTTCATTCAGGCCTCCTCAGCCATCCCGTCCAGTGCATAGTGGGGTCTCTTCAGGACATGATTTTCGTGGATCTCATTCGGTCTGTTCATCATTTAGTGCCCTCCCAACTCAGAGTTCACCCAGGCCACCGTCCTTCTATGGTTCCTCGGCACAGGGTTCTTCCAGTAGCTACTCCGGTTACAGGGGTTCCCTTCAGTCCCCGCCGTCAGTCGTAGGTAGAGGTTGTTTTGAGTGTGGGGATCTAGGCCATGTTAAGAGGTTTTACCCCCGTCTTGCTAGCAGCTCTTATCAGCTGAGGAGTCAGCCTCCAGCTTCGACATCAGCTTGTGCACCACCCGCTCAGGCAGCTAGGGGTGGGGGTC
>MDKH01216498.1:0-44817 GCA_005239495.1 Nicotiana undulata
TGTCGATGATGTCATCATAAAGTCAAAGACACAGGCTGATCATGTGCGCGATTTGAAAAAGTTTTTCGAACGACTTTGAAGATATGACCTTAAGCTTAATCCAGCCAAGTGTGCATTTGGGGTTCCATCTGGGAAACTCCTTGGTTTTATAGTCAGCCGGAGAGGCATCGAATTAGATCCATCTAAGATAAAGTCCATTCGTGATCTGCCACCCCCGAAGAACAAAAAAGAAGTTATGAGTTTGCTCGGGAGGCTGAACTACATCAGTAGGTTCATTGCTCAGCTCACAACCACGTGCGAGCCTATCTTTAAGTTGTTGAAAAAGGATGCTGCCATCAAGTGGACGAACGACTGCCAAAGAGCTTTTAAAAGGATCAAAGATTATCTGTCGAAACCCCCTGTACTGGTCCCACCTGAACCTGGTAGGCCATTGTTTTTATATCTATCGGTGATGGATAATTCCTTTGGATGCGTTCTGGGCAACATGATGCAAAAGGAAAAAAGGAACAAGCAATCTATTATTTGAGCAAGAAGTTCACCAATTATGAGGTTAAGTACACCCTTTTAGAGAGGACATGTTGTGCCTTGACTTGGGTCGCTCAGAAGTTGAGGCATTATCTATTGGCCTACACTACTTACCTCATATCCAGAATGGATCCTTTGAAGTACATCTTCCAAAAGCCAATGCCCACTGGCAGGCTCGCGAAATGGCAAATTCTGCTCACAGAGTTCGACATCGTCTATGTCACTCGCACCGCGATGAAAGCACAGGCTTTGGCAGATCATTTGGCAGAGAATCCAGTTGATGATGAGTACAAGCCACTTAGCACATACTTCCCAGACGAAGAGGTCAACTCAATAGAGGAAGTAGCTCTGGATGACAACCACGTATGGAAAATGTATTTTGATGGGGCTGTCAATATCAAAGGAGTTGGGATCGGGGCAATCCTTATCTCACCTATTGGACAACATTACCCTGCAACGGCCCGACTTCGATTCTTCTGTACCAATAACACGGCAGAATACGAAGCTTGTATCATGGGTCTAAAAATGGCCCTCGATCTGGATGTGCATGAACTTCTGGTTATGGGAGATTTCGACTTGCTTATCCGGCAAGCCCAAGGCGAATGGGAGACTCGAGAAATCAAGCTTATTCCATACAGGAAATGTGTACAAGACTTGAGCAGAAGATTCAAATCTATCGAGTTCAGGCACATTCCTAGGTTTCATAACGAGCTAGCCGATGCCTTGGCTACTTTAGCCTCGATGCTCCCTTATCCAGGAAAAACTCATATTGATCCATTGGAAATCCAAGTTCGGAATCAACACGGTTACCGCAACAGTATTGAGACAAAACCAGATGGTGAACCATGGTATCATGGCATAAAACGATTCCTGAAAACAAGGGAATACCCAGAGCATGCCAAATGAGATAAAAAAAGAACTATAAGGCGGCTTGCTAGCGGTTTCTTCCTGAATGGGGAAATTTTGTACAAAAGGACCCCAGATCTGAACTTGATTAGGTGCATAGATTCCATAGAAGCTGAGCGGATCATGAGTGAAGTGAATTCGGGGGTATGCGGACCTCACATGAATGGATATGTTCTAGCGAAGAAGATTCTGCGGGCAGGGTATTATTGGCTTACTATGGAGCGAGATTGCTTCAGTTTTGTTCGCAAGTGTCACCAGTTCCAGATTCATGGTGACCTGATTCACTCGCCACCCTCGGAGTTGCATCCTATGTCATCTCCTTGGCCTTTAGTTGCTTGGGGAATGGATGTTATTGGGCCAATCGAGCCAAAGGCTTCAAATGGGCATAGATTCATTTTGGTTGCAATTGATTAGTTTACCAAGTGGGTGGAGGCCGTCACTTTCAAAGCAGTCACCAAGAAAGCAGTGGTAGATTTCGTTCATTCCAACATCATATGTCGCTTTGGTATCCCAAAAACCATTATCACTGACAATGCAGCCAATCTAAATAGTCATTTGATGAAAGAGGTATGCGAGCGATTTAAGATTATGCATCGCCATTCTACCCCTTATCGGCCAAAATCCAATGGAGCCATTGAAGCGGCGAACAAGAACATCAAGAAGATTCTTAGGAAGATGATCCAAGGTTCTAGACAATGGCATGAAAAGTTGTCTTTTGCTCTATTGGGATACCGCACGACTGCTCGCACATCTGTTGGTGCAACGCCTTATCTGCTGGTATATGGAACAGAAGGTGTAATACCAACTGAAGTTGAGATTTCCTCTCTTCGGATCATTGCGGAGTCGGAGATTGAAGATACAGAATGGGTAAAGACCCGATTAGAACAACTAATGTTGATTGATGAAAAGAGGCTAGCAGCAGTGTGCTTTGGCCAGTTATACCAGCAAAGAATGGCACGCGCTTACAACAAGAAAGTGCGTCCAAGGCACTTCGAGGTAGGCCAACTCGTTCTGAAACGCATTCTTCCACACCAAGTAGAAGCTAAAGGAAAGTTCGCCCCAAACTGGCAAGGACCCTACATCATCAAGAAAGTGTTACCAAAAGGGGCCTTGCACTTGGTAGATGAAGAAGGACGGGTACCAGACATGACTATTAACGCAGATGCAGTCAAAAGATATTATGTCTGATATATACCCAGTATGGAACTTTCACACATGATTTTCTCAGATTGAGATGACGAAGGCTATCATTGCTCGCCATTCCGAATAGGTGTCACCCTTTTGTTAACCTTTTTGAGCCTTATTTGTCTTCCTTGTTTTCCACCTCTAGAACCCGTGTACTTGTAAAAAAACAAAATAAAAAAAAACAAAAAAAAAAACAAAATAAAAAATAAAAAAAAACTCAAACAACAAATCTTTTGAGTCATTGAACTACGTCCGACTTGATTCCGAAAGGATACGTAGGCAGCCTTACCCTGGGTTCGGTCCCATCACAACAAAAAATCCATATTCCCAATACTCCAAGACTGGGCCAGAAGTTTGTTTATTTTACGGTTTTTTTTTTGTAGAAACGGTTCCAAAAGTTGTAATTCAGTTCAAGGTTCTTTTCCCATTTTTTCCATGTTAAGAACTTCTGGTCGATCTTTGAGAATATTTGAAGTTCCCATGTCAGGGGCATTGGGCAACCTTCCACATGTCGTATCTTAAAAAAAAAGAAAAAAAGAAATGAGAGAGTCCTATCGGTGAAAACCCAAATGGGCACTGTAAAGCGACAGTGAGCAGAGAAATGAGAGATTCTTATTGGTGAAAACCCATATGGGCACCATAAGACGACGGTGAGTAGAGAAACGAGAGAGGTTAGTTAGCGAAAACCCGCAAAGGGCGCTACTAGCCGAATGAGAATCTTTGTACTCCGACATGAGCACAACCAAGTTTCAAGATGAGCATTGGCAACGTGTTTTGAGAATTAGACAGCTCAGACGGATCAGGCGTCCAGTCCAAAATGCGTGTGATGATTCATTGAAGTTGGCACATACTTCCAGATAAGTCTCCCTATTCCTTTTCCCGAAAGGGACACCTTTAGGTTAAGCACAGTTCTTTTTCACCTTCAAGTATTCTTCTATTTTTACCCATAATTTTCTTTGAGTCCCTTTCGGTCTAATCTTTCGTCAAAAGCGAAGCAAGGAAATGGCTGCAAAACTGGCTACAGTTTCCCCGTGATATCGAGCACAATTTGGGGCATATACGGCATTGACGAAGGCACGAATCCGTCTGTGATTTCATTTGATAAGGCGAACAAAGTGTTTCAAAGAAACTGAAAAGGTTGCCTAAGCAAGACCTCTTCATGAGAAAAGTTGATAAGCACTGCAGACACAAACCGGTACTAGGTGCAAGACAACTGAGATTGATTTTTAAAGAAAATTGCATTGCCTCAAAGACAAAGGTAGCAATACCAAGGACGTCTGGGTATGAAACAGTTGGGGGCAACATTGGAAAGCCAAGGTCTCCAGAAAATGATACAGATCAGCCAAGCATCTCGGTACCATACTAATAGAATCAGTTCTTCAACTGCGAAGAGGCCGTGATAGAGTATCCGAGAACCTCGGTACCATACTAATAGAATCAGTTCTTCAGCTGCGGAGAGGCCGCAAAGTCAAAACACAATAGGGCATCAAGGCCACAAACCAACCACCACATTGAAAACTCACAAATTTTTCTTTGTTTGAAAGCAGGAACAAAGCAGTGCAGAATGGCGGTTCTTGAAGGACGAATGTCACCAAACGTAAGCTCCTTAAAATCTGTATTTTTCTTTTATTTTTGGCATGCATCACTACTATTCATACCTCCTAGTTTAGTATCTTAACCCAGGTAGAACCATTTCGCCTAGGGGGATCCAACTCATAGGTCCGGGTAAAGTACTATTCGCTCAAGGTATTTTATATAGCTTAACCCAGGTAGAACCATTTCGCCTAGGGGGATCCAGCTCATAGTTCTGGGTAGAAGTACTCTTCGCTCAGGTCATTTTACATAGCTTAACCCAGGTAGAACCATTTCGCCTAGGGGGATCCAACTCATAGTTCCGGGTAGAAATACTCTTCGCTCAAGTCGTTTTACATAGATTAACTCAGGTAGAAACCTTTTCGCCTAGAGGGATTCAACACTTTATCAGTAATACATGGTACCAACCCCTGGTTACATTTACTTCCAGTAACACAGGGTACCAACCCCTGGTTACATTCCTCTCCAGTAATATAGGGTACCAACCCCTGGTTACTTTCCTTCCTAGTAACACAGGGTTCCAACCCCTGGTTACATTTCCTTTCAGTAATACAGGGTACCAACCCCTGGTTGCCTATCCTCTTGGTAACATAGGGTACACAATCCCTCGCTGCAAAATTTTATCCCTTTTAGCTAGTTTATTCTACTGTTTCTGTGTGCCTTCCAATAAATTAGATAGTTTATAGCTTTCTCTAATAACTCACAAAAATTTCCTAGTCCAAACTGGGGCAGAAAGTTTTTGTTCGTTTGTTCGTCTTTGATGGCTTTTCAGGCCCCGCCGTAGAGCACAGGTGATGGTTAAAGCTTGCGGTTTCAGTTTCTCATCAGAAGAAAGAAGTCTTTCGATCACAAGATTAGTTGGAGTTAGCATTGATAATATGTCAACAATCCAGCTTCTCAAATTTCATTTTCCCAAATTCTAATCGGGAAATCAAGCAATCAAGAATGAGCCATAGTTTTTTTTCCGTCTTCTTCAAAGAGCATCAAGATCCAATCTAAGGTCAACACAAGTGAGCAGGTCAAGAATAATGATTTGACTCCAGAAGACACATAAATAGGAATTTTGTAACTCTTAGTTTGCAGACATATGTAGTTCTATTCTCTTTTTCTTTTGATGTAAGTAGCAAGTAACAGTAACGACAACAACAACAACAACAACAGCAACAACAACAACAATCTTAAATCTTGTGTCTGGTAGTCCCAGCTACCAAATTTTCCCAGAACTACACTGACCTGATTCCTTTATAGCCAAGGATATGTAGGCAACCTCGGAAGCAAGGTTCAGTCACCATTTTTCAAAAACTGCTTCCATTGGAGTGATATGTGAGCAAAAATTAGCCATGGCATTCACTTTTCTTCGCACGAAAACTCTTCATGTTCTCAAGCAAAGAGGGGCATCTGTGAATACCTAATTTTTGCACCATTTTAACATCTCCTACATTCATTAGTGTTTTGTTATTTTAATTGTTTTTCTCGATTTTTGTGTCTTTAATTGCATATTTTTTATCATAAAAATACCAAAAAATAATATATATATATATATATATATATTTCTTTCTTCATTTGTGCGTTTTAGGAATTAAATAACGATTCGATTGGTGAATTAATCTAGTTAATTGATCATATGGATAAGTTGTTTAATTAATTTGTTTGTTTGATTAAGTTTAGTTTAATAAGTAGGATTAAGGAATAAATTGGGTCAAATTTGAAAGATAAAGTGGCTAAGAGTGCAAGACAATGGGCTGCCATGAGAGGATTTAAAACGACGTAGTTTCAGACAAAACTACGTCGTTTTGGTTAAGTAAATGAAGATCAATCATGACCATTCATTCCATCTTAATCTAATGGTCAAAATTTATCCCTAACTAAAATATAAAAGCTAAAAATAGATTTTTTCCTATTTCTTTTCAAACTCTAATACCCCCTTCACTCTTCTCTCTCTCATTCCCTCTCCCCTTACTCCGCCTGCCACCGCCCACTGCCGCCGGCCTGAAATCGCCACCGCCGGCGTCCAAACCACCCCAAAATTTCACCATTTCTTCCTCTCAACCTCCTCTCCATGAATCCGAACCCCGAATCCTTTAAATCCCTCTTAATCTCCGCAAATCTACAAAAATCCGAAACCTTAGGCCCTATTTCTTTTTGAAATTCTCCGCAAACCAAACCATCTCACCCCATCAATACCTACATCAACGGAAAGTGCTCTTAAAGACCTACCTATTGATGCCAACTTCACCCGAAACTCCAGCGACCACCCTACTGCCCACCGCCTCCGCCGCCGCTGCCGCCGCTGCTCCTCCAGTTTTTTTCCTTCTTGTTTCTTCTTCTTTTTCGACCAAAGGCACTTGTTTCTTGTTGGCAAGACGCTGGAATCTATTGGTTTAGCGTCTGCCAAAAAGAAACATGTGCCTCATGGTCAGACGACCACCACTTGACATCCTCGGCATCATCTCATTTATCGATTCGACGTCGAACGCCCCGAACTTGGTAAAAACCTCGAACCCCTATTCTTTCCTCTAAAGTATTATTTTTTCTGTTTTTGTGTCGCTTTTTTTGTAGATTAAGTTCTGTTTTTATTTTGTTTTGTTGAACCTTCACGTTTAGTCTAGTTTCTTATTTCGCCTTTGTTGAATGTTAATCGTTTTGGGGAATATGTCACCGTTAATACAGGTTGTGCCTAATTGTCATGTTTCATTTACGTCCTTGATCATTGGTATTGGTAGTCGCTTGAACTGAAGTCTTAAATCCATCATTTCATGACCCTTTTAATTTTTGGTTTCGATAGTTCTTAGGATTAAAGTTTAGTTTCCGATAATCAAAGATCCAGTGTGCTTATATTAGTATGTTTGTTGTTTGGTGATGATGTTTGGTCGCTCGTTAGGAGCTTGAATCACCAATCGGATTGCAGTTTCGGGTTATTTTGATATCATGTTTCAGTTTGAGTTAGTAGTTAAAGTGTTTAAAGATCTAGTGTTAGTCCTAATTAACTATATTAAGTTTGAAGTAGTTATTTAGTATAGGTAGTTATATGTTTAAGCCTTTATTGATTCCTACTAGTTGACTCTTAACCGATCTTATTTGAATTACTAGCTTTTTGAACTAGAATGAATCTGAATTCTCTTTGTGAACTAGTTAGCTTTGGATTTAGTTTGAGGGACTAAGAGGAAAGGGAAAGAAAGTGAGGGTACTTGAGTGTAGGGACTTTGTTTGGTTGCTTTTACTGTTCGGGGGCTCTTTTGGAGTATAATACTCCAAATTTCTGTCCACATTTTGGTAAGAAAAACTGTTCATTGGGCAGATTTTTGGACAGATTTTTGGCCAACAAAATCTGTCCCAAAGTTCTTTTTCTCATATATAAAGAGGAGGTCTTTACACTCTATAGATACTTCCATACATCTTGAGAATTGCTTGAAGACACAAAACAAAAAAAATCAGCAACTACATCACTCTTAAGTAAGCTGAAATTTGAGTGCTTTTGTGTGAGATTTCTGAAGAAAAAAAAAACCTTTCAAGAAACTAAAGTTATTAGAGTTAGTCGTGGGATTCTTTCTTATTTGAATTTGTCGGGTCTCAAGGTGCTTCTGGGTCATTTCCTTGGGTTAAAATATGTTGCTGATTTGTTGATGTTAGTGATGAGACTGTTAGTCGCTTTAAACCAAAGTTCTTCACTGTTGGTTAACTTCTGCATCTAGGTACTCTTCTAGTTTTCTTTCTTAATGCAATTTTATTTAGTTGAAGTAAAGTCATGAATGTGTTAATTATGTTTTGAAACTGCCTCATCACATTTGTCGGATGTTTTGCTCATAAGTGTATGAATAGAGTGCTTAACTTCACGAATCAGTATTTCATTATCATATTTAATGTCATTAAGTTTCAGTTTCTTCTAAAGTTTAAAGCCGCTTTGATTGTTTAATTGCTAAAGGGCAAGGGAAGTAATATACTAATTTGTATCATGTCGTAAATGGATATATTTATGTTTTAAGCCTTACGGTGATATGATGTTGTTGAAACTTTTCCGTTCCGAGTTCATGTATTGCGGAACCAAAAATAATGATTTTGTATACTACACATCGGTGTTTAAGCTAAGCTAGAATTTTCTTGTTATCTTCAAGTTAGTATTGAAATTCATCCAAATGGGTTGGATACCTTAAAAGAAAGTTTCTGGATTTCATTTCTAATACCGAAGTTGTAACAGAAAATTTTCCTCAAGTCACTAAGGCTAAGCTTCATCAAGTTATACTTATTTCCTTTCTCCCATGTAGTATTTTTAGTTGGTTTCTTTAGTTGGGTTTCTCTCTCGTCTTCAGTTTTCTATAATAAGGTAAATATTTTATTGTATTAGTTTATTTGTTTTTTTTTAAAATGGATTCTTTATTAAAAGCATGACTCATTTTTGCTCGGTTCTTTATGATTATATTTGGCCCGTTTCCTTTTAAGCTGGCCCAATGCCATTATAAATTCAATAATCAAAGCTGGCCCAATTTTTATTTTTAAATATAAGCATCTCATCAATTAATTCCAATAAATCATTTTTTTTCTTTTAATAGCTATGTAACTTAGTCACCTTAACAAATATTTTGAACGTTAGACAATTAGTAGGTGCGCTTTAACTTATGGAATCGCTTGCGTAGCGTGATTTTTAACATTCGATAAATTTAATTCAATAATCTCATATCATTTTTATTAGCTTTAATTAATTTCTAATTTAATTAATCCTTTTGTTAAAATCGTGAATTTGCTTGCGTGGCGCGATAATTAATTTTTAACTAATTCCTTTAAATGTAGCAATTTGTTTTAAAGGTAGTAATATACTAATAATTTTCGTCATAACTGCAGATTCGATTGCGTAGCGCTGTTATGATAAAATTACTAAATTTTGCCTCAATCACGTATTTGCTTGCGTAGCGTGATATGATAAGGTAATTTATCTAAAATCATTTTCCTTGATAAATCTAATAATCAAGAATTAAAAGCGGATAGGTAAAACATAGAAAATAATATAAATCACAATTTATCCAAATTAACTCAAGCCAATTTTAGTCAATAAAAGCGACCGTGTTAGAACCACGGGACTCGGGGAATGCCTTACACCTTCTCCCCGGTCAACAGAATTCCTTACCCGGACTTTGTTTTCGCAGACCGATAAAAATAGAGTCAAACTTTCCTTTGACTAGGGATTCAAATAAAAGGTGACTTGGAACACCGAAAAATCAATTCCAAGTGGCGACTCTGTAAATAAAGTAATCCCTACTCAAATTTGTCACTTCAATTGGAAAACCCTTTAACCCACAATCCATAACACAATCTATCTTTTTGGGGGTTAGAAAAGGGGTGTGACATCACCTTTTGAAATCCCCTTGTAATGCTTTGTACATCTTTTTGGTGGAGAATCTGTCCATATAGCTCACATCTTCTTCTGAATACCCAGCCTCTTGAAATTGTCTCTTAGCCTTAAATATCTTCTGGATAACCTATGAAGCATTATTTGGTTCAGTATACCATATATTGTTACCTTTTATATAGTATGCATGTACTCATTGAACCCACAACTTCTCTTTCTTTTTGCAAATATTCCATAGAAGCTTGCAAATAGCATCTTTATTCCACAGTTCTATATTGGTGAAGTTTAACCCCCCTGCTACCTTAGGAGCACATAGTTTGTCCCAAGCAATCAAAGCCTTCTTTGTTGGTTCAGCACTGCCCGACCATAGAAACCTTATGCATATTGTCTCAATAAATTGTATGATTTACTTTGGTAGTATAAAGATTTATGCCCAGAAGTTCTGAATTGTTCCCAGCACACTCTTGATCAAAGTTGCTCTTCTTGCATAAGATAAGAACTTTGATGTCCATCATTGGATTCTGTTAAGCATTCTATCAATCAAACGTTCACACTGTATTACTGTCAATCTCTGTGTGCTCAAAGAAACACCAAGATATCTAAAAGGTAGATCTCCTTTGGTGTATCCTAATAGTTCCATTATCTGCTCTTGTGTCCTATTATCCACTCACTGCTTTTACTTGGATTTGCAATTAGTCCTGAAGCTGTAGAAAATATTTGAAATTGCTTGTGCAGGGCCTTGACAGATTGAACATCTCCCTTACAGAACAACAATAGGTCATCAACAAACCCCAATTGTATTAGACTAACTTTAGGACATCTTAGATGGAATCTGAATTCTTTGTTATTTCTTAGCTGCTTCATTAGTCTACATAAGTACTCCATGGCCATCACAAACAACAATGGTGAAAGGGGAACCCCTGTTTTAATCCTCTCCTTGCTTCAAATGGCTTGATTGGCTTCCCATTAACAATATTGAATAAGAAACTGTACTAATGCACACCATTACCCATTTTACATACTTTTCCGGAAGCCCCAATAATCTCATCATCTGCTCAACATATACACATTCCACAAAATCATAAGCTTTCTGCATATCAATCTTCAACATGCACCTTGGTGAAATATTCTTGCTCCCATAGCCTTTGACCAGTTCATGGCTCATGATGATATTATCTGTGATTAACCTTACTGGAACAAATATTGTTTGACAGTTATCAATCAAATCTGGCATGACTTCCTGCAATCTTGTTGATAAAATCTTTGAAATGATCTTATATAACATTGTACAACAAGATATAGGTCTGAATTCTTTAATACTACTTAGGTTATTTACTTTAGGGATTAAAGTAATGGTAGTACAATTGATTGGTTTACACATTTCAGCTTCATCAAAGAACTTCATCACTGCTTCAGTAACCTCGTCACCTATTATATGCCATGCTTTATTGTAAAAGAATGCATTATATCCATCACACCCTAGTGCTTTGTTATCATCAATACCCTGTAATGCTTGCTTGACTTCATCTCTAGTAACAAGTCTTATTAATTGCATTTGTTGTTGTCTGCTCAGTTTATATCCTTGTTGCATCACTTATGTGTTGACTGCTAGTAATTGTGTTGCTGATGTTCCAAATAACTGCTTATAAAACTTCAGAATTTTTATTTCCACTTTAGTAGCATTCATGAGTAATTGCCCTGCACTATCAATCAGACTTCCAATATGATTTGTTGTTTGCTTATTCTTGACACAAGCATGAAAATAGGCTGTATTTGAATCTCGTAGCTTGAGATATTTAATCCTTGATTTCTGCTCCATTATACTCTCCTCAACCTCAAGCTATTCAGCCAATTCCATTTTTGTATCTTTTTCTTGAGCTAATATGTCATTGTCATCCCCTGGTCCAAACATTTGCTCCTGAATACCTTCCAACTTGGATCTTGCTTGAATTTTTTGTCCAATGCTATTGAAATATTGAGTGTTCAGCTGCTTTAGTTTAATATTTAGCATCTTTAGTTTCTTCCACAACTTATTCATTGCAGTTCCACCACCCCTTTTTATCCAGCATTGGTTCACAGTATCCTCAAATTTTTTGTGTTGATCCAGACAATTAAAGAACTTAAAAGGTCTAGTTCTATTCTGATAATCAGCACCAAGTGTTATGCTCAAAGGGCAGTGATCAGAAAACTCAGGTTTTAACACATTCCGGTCCACTGCAGGCCATTTATGGATCCATTCAGCATTGACAAGGATTCTATCTATTTTACTTTGGACATGATTGTTTGTCCAAGTATATTTCCTACCCATTGTTCTTAATTCAGTTAGCCCAACCTCCCAAATGATTTCTTTAAAGTCTCTCATCTCAAACTCATGTACTGGATTCCCCTGCATTCTATCCTCACTAGTTAGAATAGTGTTGTAGTCCCCCCATTAATACACAAGGTCCATTAATACCAGTAATGATTCTCTTCATATCTTCCCATAATGTTTTCCTATCTTGAATAGTATGCATACAATAAATAGATCCAAAATTGAACTTGTTACCATTCTGAATTGCTGTAACCTGCCCTATAATGTATTTCTTATGTATATCATAGGTCTCAAAATCCACCTTTGCCTGGTCCCATGCAACCCATATTCTTCCACCTGGAGCAGTATCATAGTTTGCTATCCATCTCCAATTGCTAAAAACTTTCTTTATTACAGAGTCAGTGTTTGCTTCTTTAACTCCATTTTCTAACACAACCATTAAAACCACCTTATTCTCTCTAATAAATTTTTTGAGTTCTTTTTGCTTGTATACTTTATTCAGCCCCCTAACATTCCACGATGTGATGTTCATCATTCTATGGATTTTGGATTCAGAATAACACCTCTGCCTCTATTCTCTAGGCAGTTCTCTACTTTGATCTTGGTCAGACATTTGTACTATCTTTTGTGCTTTGTCAATCAAAGCTTTAAAAACATTTCCTATATTAAGTTCATTCTCACTTCTCTTTTTCATATTCTTCTTTGCTGCAGACTTTCCTCTAGCCAGTTGTCACTGCTCTTCATTTGGCTTTTTGTACTGTGTCTCCTTATTATCTTCTTCCATTTGTTCCAGAAATCTCCCACATACATCAATTTTGTCAACCTTTGGATCAAGTGTCCTCACAACTCTCCATTCCTGCTTCCGATTCTGTGCTCGATACTTTTGTTGACCACCCTCTTGTTTTTGCATTTATTGATTATGGCATGAGTGACCAATTTGACAACATGTTTGACAGTATTGAGGCTTCCAGTCATACTGTACCACCTGCTCTATCACTTTTCCTTTGGGATCAACTAGTTTAATTGATCCTGGTAGAGTCTTTGTTATGTCCATTTCAATTAGTATCCGAGCATACAAGATCCTATCAGCCACTGTTGTGCATGCATCAGCATAAAGAGGTTTACCTAATCCGCTCCCAATTTTGCTCAAAGCTAAGTTACTCCAGTAATTCAATGGAAGCTTTGGGAATTTAACCCAAAGTGGAATAGTTTTCAGTACCTCTTCAGTAACATCGAACCCCTCAGTCCATGGTTTAAGTATTACTGGTCTACTATTCATAGTATATGGCCAATTCATCAACACCTCATCCCTTTTTTCATAGTTATGCATCAAAATTATAAAGTAGCCATCATTATGAAATAGTACCTTTGGTTTTCTGATTTTACCCCACTAACCAGCTATGAATCGTTCAATAATTCCAATAGTTGGAGTGTTACCAAAAACATATAAAATTATTGCTCGATTCCATTTCTGATTTTCCTCAGCTATGTCTTCTTCCAGAATTTGCACTACTACTTCTCCATCTTGTATCACCTGTGGTATATACGCTAGATCCATCCCTTTTGCTGCAAGTGTTTTATCTTGAAGTAAACCTACCCATGACCTTCCAATATTGCTTGGTTTCATCGCTTGTTTGTGCTTCTCTTCCTCAATTCTCATTGGTAGTGTTCCATTGCTCTGTTCCTTTGCCAAACTTGTGGTTACTGCTACATTGGGAGTTGCTTTGCTCGTGCTCGCTCCACCAATTACGATCGACGATATGTTCAATTTAGGTATCCCTTGAATGACTTGACTCACTGGAACAACTGACTTTGCTCGATTGCAGCTAAGATCTGGCCAATTCAGCTCACTGTCACTCTCCAGATCCAACTCTTCCTCTTGTATTTTTCCTTTTGCATGTTGCTTTCCTTGTTCCCTTGTGATGATTTCCGTGATTCATCGCTTAATGGTTGGTGTTTTGCTTTAGTTTTTCTTAGGTCTCCCTCTTTCTCCCATTTCCGGCGAGAGGCGCAGTTTATCTCACCTAACGTGCGCCGAGAGGATGAAGGTTTTTTTAAATTTATTAGAAATATGTTCTGGTAGGTCTTTTTATAGGTCAATTTTGGGCTACATAGGATGCACAAATTAAAATTGGTCCACTATTTTATGCTGAGCTAACTTGAGTTATGCTTAAATTGATCTACCAATGAATATATGGTAAAATATTACGTGGGGTAGCTACTTTTTAAAGTGGTATTTACTTTTTATTCACCATTTTTTAATGCTGAGCAAAAGTAGCCACTAGTCTATTAAAATTAATATAAAAAGACGGTGTTACCCTTTCTTCTATCTCTTTTCCTTCCCAAACCCTCTATCAAAATTTCAAAACCCTTTCTCCCCATCAAAATTTCCCAAACTCCTCTCGTTACTTCTCTTCCCCATGCAGTAAGTTCTTCCCCAACATATTTGAAAATATCAAAGTTAGTCCTTAATTCCTAATTAGACGTGCATAATTTCAAAAATTAAGGACACTTGGTCCTGAAGTTAGAGTTGAAAGTTCAAAAAATAAGGACATGTAGTACTAACTTAGAGTTACAAGCACAGAAATTAAGGACAGGTAGTCCTGAACTTAGAGTTCCAAGTTCAAAAAATAAGGACATGTAGTCCTGAACTTAGAGTTACAAGTTCAAAAGTTAAGGACATGTAGTCCTAAACTTACAAGCTCAAAAACTAAGAACATGTAGTCCTTAACTTAGACTTACAAGCTCATAAATTAAGGACAACTAGTCCTGAACTTACAATACAAGCTCATAAGTTAAGGACACTTCGTCCTGAATTTAGAGTTGGAAGTTCAAAAATTAAGGACACCTGGTCCTTAACTTAGAGTTACACGCACAGAAATTAAAGACAAGTAGTCCTGAACTTAGAGTTACAAGTTCAAAAGTTAAGGATAGGTAGTCCTAAACTTAGAGATACAAGCTCAAAAACTAAGGACGTGTAGTCCTTAACTTAGACGTACAAGCTCATAAATTAAGGACATCTAGTTCTGAACTTACAGTAACAAGCTCATAAGTTAAGGACACTTGGTCCTGAACTTAGAGTTACAAGCACATAAATTAAGGACATCTAGTTCTGAACTTACAGTAACAAGCTCATAAGTTAAGGACACTTGGTCCTGAACTTAGAGTTGGAAGTTCTAAAATTAAGGATACTGGGTCCTTAACTTAGAGTTACAAACACAGAAATTAAGGACAGGTAGTCCTTAACTTAGAGTTACAAGCACATAAATTAAGGACAAGTAGTCCTGAACTTCGAGTTCCAAGTTCAAAAGTTAAGGACGGGTAGTCCTAACTTAGACTTACAAGCTCATAAATTAAAGACAACTAGTCCTGAACTTACAATAACAAGCTCATAAGTTAAGGAAACTTGGTCCTAAACTTAGAGTTAGAAGTTCAAAAATTAAGGACTTGATCCTTAATTTGAGCGAAGTTCACTGCAATCTCAAAAAGCACGTAAATAAGCAGAGAGCGTAGGTTTCAGCGAATTATAGCAGAAGGGTATCTACGTTCGAGCGGGTAAAAGTTTATTAAAGCAGTGGCTAAAGACAAAAGACCTTTTAAACAATAGCTTAAAAGTAAATACATGTCTTATTACTGGCTAACTGTGCACTTCCCCAAATATATGTCCAACTCAATTTGTCCAAATTTAATCCGATCAAGCGAATTATATTAGTATGAGCTAAATTTAGCATTCCTATTTGAGAATTTGGGGGGACCTTATAGCTCTAACAACGTTTATTATATTCCCTCTCTTCTAAAGAATCTTTTCATTAACGTAATAATTGGGCCCTTTCTTTTCTTATTCTCATTTTATTTAGGGAAAATGACATTGTATAATTATTTTTAATATAATACGCGTATATATACACACATTCTGTATGTTATATCAAAAAGTTATACAAATTTATATATTTTTTCGGCTATCGAATATAAATAATTTCTGAAAACGGGTTAAAAGTAAAAAAGCGCTTTTCTTAATGTCGGCAAGGGGCTCCTCCTTTCTATCTTATTTGATGCTTGGAATACTTTATTAAAGTTAATAACAAGGTTATGAATAACATCCCATTAACACGCACTAATCAAATGCAAAGGGTACAGATTCTCATTGAAAATTCTGCGCCTTTTGTACCTTCAGGTGCATGGCAAATGAATAATTCCCTGTACTCAGTGCTCCTCTTTTTGGGCATGATTTTGAAATTTTGAACAGTTGGTGAGTTGAGCAACGCATACATTCTTGAGAGATACGTTGTGGCAATCAATTAATAGTTCCATGTGGATAAAGTCGTGCTTACCACAATCTTCCAACCAACTCTTTTAATTCTTATCAATTAATAACCAAAAAGAAGAAGAAAAAAAAAGATTTCCTACTAGCACAGACTATTAGAGGCCCTACCATGACAATCTTAATTTCTAGTAATATCTTCTGATATTGCGTATCTTGTTAGTGTACCATCTTCACCCTTCATTTAGGCTTTCTTTTTCTTTCTATACCCTATCCCTTTTAGCTTATTAATTTTAAACTGTATTCCTTTGCGCATTGGACCAAGATTGTCTTTTTCAAGATTTTACAATGGCGAGAATCAAACTTTTCTTTGACACGACTAGACAGCGAAGTTTTATCTCTGATGGAGTATAAAATAAAAAGGTAGATGGTTAAAGTATTTGAGCAGGTGTTAGGCCTGACTCTTTGACATGAGGATTGGGCGTGATGGCCTTGCCATTAGCCTATGCGCGGGCAAAACGATCATGCGGACAACGGACAAGATATTGTCATGAGGGCTGTTGTAGGCAAGTATTGGCCAAGGTCTTGGCACGGGCAAGACATGCTTGGAAAAGGCTTGACAAGGCACACGACATGCGCGCCAAAATCAGTGGCACAACCATTTTGGGTTGTGGCAGCTAAGTGCGGGCTAAGCTAAGGCAAGACGGAAGTGCGGGATGATGGCAAAAGCTTTCAATAGCTAAGACAAGGCTATGTGAAGGAAAATACAAGCATTGGCACGGGTAAAATGAGGGTTGACATGGGCAAGGCAAAATCTCGGCCAAGGCAGTGTGCGGGCATGTGCGGCAAAATCATGGGCGGCAGATTGCGGGCAAGACATTGGTGCAGAGCAATGTCAAGATGAGCTAAGGCTAGGCGCAATGCCATCCGTGGGCGTGAAGCACAACTGACCAAGTCAATACACATGCCAAAATAGTTGGCGATTACATTTTGATAACCACTTGTACCCATGATTTCCCATGACTGATTTATGCTTGTAGTCATTATCCAATTCCTGTAGAACATGGCCTAAGTAGTTGGGGATGTCAACTACAAGTTAGGAACAGATTTAGCCTTAGCCCGACAAGTGGCAAAAGCTGTAGACAACAAGCGTCCATATATGTGCTGTCAAGTCCTAAGGGCTGCCTATGTGCTATAAATAGAGCCTTTGGACTTAGTCAGATTAGAGTGCAATTTCGTGGGAAATTATAAGTGGGAAATAACATAGAAACATGAGGTTTCTAAGTGTTTCAAAAGGGACTAAGGCTGTCACGTCCCATATTACCCTCTAGACGTGACTAGCACCCAACTAACATCACCTGCCAGACGAACCATACTTTCATACCTTAATCATTAATTTACAATATTTGATTAATTATGAGTATCCAAATAATCTGATAATTAATTCTGAACAATTAGTATCTCAAAATATTAGATGAAAACTCTAGCCCGAATTCTACACTGGACTATGGAGCATCTAAGGGAATTACAAAAGACATATGAATAAATGATAAAGACTCTTTTGACAGCCTCCACGAACAATGCGGCGGCTCACCTCAATAACCAAATCAACTCTAGCAAACTCGACAGCTATTAACTTCGTCTTCACCAATGGTATCTGCATAGATATGCAGGTAAGGAGTGAGTTATAGTAAATATAACCTAGTAAATCCTCGACCTGTCACTTTAAATACCTCTGGAACAAGTGTTAGAAAATTCAAACACACAACAACACGAATGATATAATAAATATGATAATTATACAATAACTCCATATATGTGTATCAACAGAGTTAATAAGAATTAACCAACAAGAGTACTCGTCATAATTGAAATGAAAGAAATTTACCAACAGTCCACAACGACACCACAATGCCTCAAATATGTAACAGAGCATACACAATGCCCCAAATATATCAAGAAGCATACATAATGCTCGGGTGATGTACAAAGGCATACACAATGCCCCAACATCATGGCGCACAGCCGTATCAAACTCAACATCATGGCGCACAGCGGTATCAAACTCAACATCATGGCGCACAGCCGTATCAAACTCAACATCATGGCGCACAGCCGTATCAAACTATCAAACAACTTATAAAATAATATTTTTTTCTTTGTATTTTTTATAAAATAATATATTTGCGGCTAGTCTAAGACCACCAATACTACCAAGCGCACGCTTGTCCCAACACATAGACCAGACAGAGAAAACACACTTTCAAATCGATCGGGTTTTTGAAAGTAGAGTTGCAAAAGTTGTCTACTCCCGACTCTTGATTCACGACACTATATACTGCACCAAAAGTCCCATGTAGCCTTTTCTTTGCAATTACATGGCCGCCGTCACTCCGCTCCTCTAGGTATTTTTTCCCTTTTTGTAAACCCAATTTCACTTATTTAGTCCCAACGTATTGACTTCAAACCTGCAGCAGCAGTGTAGAATGGGTTTGGACCATTTCTTTCATCCTTATTATTATCTAAAATTATTATAATATTCCTTAGATTGTCTAATTATAATTAGGCTCATTACCTGCTTATCTAGGACACTATTATATATAAAATTTAATAAATGCCCATTCACTAACTTAACATTCGACTCGATAACTACAAATTAAATAAATTTTCTAAATCTCACAATTATTAAATATATATTTAAAAAAATCGAGTTGTTACAAAGGCTAGGCTTGAGCAGGTCTTAGTGGTTGGCAAAAGAACGACTTGTGTTCTTTGTCAAAAGTGGGGCTGCGATCGACTTGTGATCATAGTCAAGTGAGGGTTCCTTTGTATATTTTCAAAATTAATACAAGGGTTGAGATTTTTCCGTATTGGCTTGTGTTCCTACTGATTTGTTGCCTAAAATTCGTTAAGACCAAACTTGCTGAAATTTGGCTAAGTGTGAGAAAGGTTGAGTCAAGCGTGCAACTTAACTGTCGCGCGAGTGTGGATTAGACTGACCAGAATCGACCCCGTGACAGTAGGCATAGCACTCTTGGCCTAAAAGTTCTTTTTTTTTTTTGGTATGGTTTAGATATATTTTGCTTTCCTGAACATTTCATTTTTGAATCATTTTTAAGATGTATAATTGAGTTTGAAGCAGGTGCAAACCACACCAAGTAATAATTGCATTGCTCCTACCGGATCCAAGAGGGCCAATGCCCGATTTTCCGACCCATTACTCATTCCTTCCCGACTCGATAGGGATTGCAATCTCGAGAGAGGGAGCAACAATTGGCCTTCTACAATAGGTAGATGGGGTGGACTACGATGGATACAGTGAAATCAATCCTTATTCCGCACTCCAAAATGGATTTTTTGAAAAGAAAAAGAAATCCATTTTATCATTTAGATTAAAAAAATATTATGATTCTTAAAAACTCAACGGGCCCTTCCCCTTCGAATCAAACAAACAAAGAAGGGTTTCTTCTTCATCTTTGATTGAAGCTTTAGGAAAAGTGCAAATATTAAGGGGAATTAATCCATGTTCCTCTAGGTAAATAACTCAACATTCAATCACGTACACAATAGATTATCTTTGATCAATTCTAAAAAATATGTACATAAAATACCTAATTTGGTGGAGAGACTATCAGTTCACGTGCCCCATACATAAGGCTATAAATATGCCCATGAGATGAAAAAAGGTCTAACAGAAAGGCAGATAGTTGATCGAGAAAGCACCGCCCAAAGTTAAGATGGCATTCATTCAATCAAATCCTTTATGCCTCCACGCGAGCTAGTTAGATGCGTGGGACAAAGGGCTCGAAGTTTGCTCTCGTATTGCGGGTTTTCCACTTCGTTCAGTTACATCTTCTCACGACTAACCAACACACATCATTTGGCTGGGTCTTGCCGATATCAACAACGAGAAAGAACAATCAAATGAGTTAACATACTATAACATATTAATCGTTATGTGAATGTATGTAATTAGTCTTAGTCCCTTATGTAATAGGAGTAGGTTATGCGTTGTGTATACATATAAACAGGGCTTATTATAACATAAAAAATTAATCAATAATATTTTTCTCCCGTGTATTCTCACATGGTATCAAAGCATTTGTGAGATTATTATCGTTGTGCGTCATTCCAACTAAATTCGGGAAGAAATCAGTCATCACCTTGCAATTTTTCGGTTACGTAAAAAGCTGTTTACGCCAAAACAACCTTTTTACTGGTGTTGTGCATAAACCAACACCACCACCACAGTGTTCTCCATCCTCGGGCGACCAAACCCCACAAAAACCCACCGGAAAACACCTCCACACGCGCCCTCATGCGCCAGTCAAAGAAAAAATATTCCGGCAAGATCTGCTCCACGCGCCGGCGTGTGGGGCCCTTTCCGGCAACTTTAAAAAAAAAATTCTTTAGGACAGCTTTCTCGCAAGGGAATTACGAGCCTATCCATCTAGATTACACTAAATTCCGATGACTTTTTTAATTTTTCCGGCGTGAACAGTAATTTCCAGAAAATTTCTGCTTTCTTGGCGCAATATTATAATGACATTCATATCAGAAGACTTTAACTCACAATCCGTTGGATCCAATTCATTAAATCCAATTCAGATGGTTTCTTTATCGGATTATATTGTTCAAATAGATAGTAGTACGACTTGTGTTTCCCGATCTTCAACCTCTGAGTCTTAGGTCATTGATTCAGGTGCATCTGATCATATTTCTGGTAACAAATCTCTTTTCACTAGTATTTCATATTCTCAATCTCTTTCAATAGTACAATGGCCAATAGGTCTCAAGCCATGGCAACTGCAATAGGTCAAGCAAGTCCACTTCCTTCCTTACCTTTAGACTCAGTTCTTTATGTTCCTGGTAGTCCTTTTAATCTCATAGTCATTAGTCGCTTAGCCAAATCACTTAAATATGTTATTTTATTTCTTGATGACCTTGTTTTTATACAGGAACGCAGTATAAGGCGGATCATTGGTACTGGATGTGAATCACATGGACTTTATTACCTTATCCTTGCAAAATCACATGGACTCGCATCTTGTTTTCCTTCAATAACTTGTCCCGTTACTGATTCACCAGATTTATTACATAAACGGTTGAGACATCCTAGTTTGTCAAAATTTCAGAAAATGGTACCTGGCTTATCTCACTTGTCCACTCTAGAGTGTGAGTCATGTCAGCTCGGTAAGCATACCCGCTCCCATTTCCCGCGGCGTCTTGATAATAGAGCAGAATCACCTTTTACTTTAGTCCATTCAGATGTTTGGGGTCCTAGTCAGGTCAGTTCTACCTTGGGATTCCGCTACTTTGTCAGTTTCATTGATGATTATACCAGGTGAACTTGGATATTTTTGATGAAAAATTGATATGAGTTGTTTTCTATTTTTTAGACCTTCAACGCTGAAATTCAAAATCAAATTAGGGTTTCTATCCGCACATTTCGTAGTGATAATGCCCTAAAGTATTTGTTTTCCCCATTTCAACAGCTTATGAACTTCCATGGAATTATTCATCAAACATTTTGTCCGTTCTCATCCCAACCAAATGGGGTAGCTGAAAGAAATAATAGACATCTTATTGAAACTGCTCGTACCCTACTCATACAATCTCATGTTCCGCTGCGTTTTTGGGGGGATGCAGTTCTTACATCTTACTATCTTATTAATCGTATGCCATCTTCAGCTATCCAAAATCAAGTTCCATTCTTTGTCCCGTTTTCCCACTTATCTTTGTTCTCTCTTCCACCCCGTGTCTTTGGGAGTACGTGTTTTGTTCATAACCTTACTCCAAGAAAAGATAAGTTAGCTCCTCGTGCTCTTAAGTGCATATTTCTGGGTTACTCGAGAACGCAAAATGGATATCGATGTTATTCTCCTCACCTCCAGCGGTTTCTTATGTCTGCTGATATTACCTTCTTTGAAACCTAATCATACTTCACAGGTCCAGTTAATCACTTAGACATTTATGAGCTGCTACCGGTTCCGTATTTTGGTGATTCGGTCACTATCTCCCATTCATCTTCCTCCATAGATCCAGTTGCAGTTCCATCACCTATAGCTCGAATGCCACCACCGAGTCCAGTGCCACCACCTAGTCCAGTTCCACCAACTATAGCTCCAGCGCCACCACCTAGTCCAGTTCAACCTACTACAACTCCTCCACTCCTGACTTATCATCGTCGTCCGCACCCAACATCAGGCTCAACTGATTCACGTCCTGCACCTAACCTTTCTACTACTGTGGACTTGTCTCTTCTTACTCAATCGATTGCACTACGACAAGATATACGTCCACACTTAATACTAATCCCCATTATGTCGGTTTAAGTTACCATCGTCTGTCATCATCCGAATGTGCATTTGTGTCATCTTTGTCCTTTGTTTCCATCCCTAAGTCTACACGTGAAGCAGTGTCTCATCCCGGGTGGCGACAGACTATGATTGAAGAGATGTCTGCTTTACATACGAGTGATACTTGGGAGCTTGTGCCTCTTCCTTCGGGTAAATCGTCTGTTGGTTGTCGTTGGGTGTATGCAGTCAAAGTTGGTCCAGATGGCTAGGTTGATCGATTTAAGGCTCGTCTTGTTTCCAAAGGGTATACTCAGATATTTGGACTCGATTACAGTGATACTTTCTCTCCCGTGGCTAAAATAACACCAGTCCTCCTTTTTCTATCCATGGATGTTGTTCGCCATTGGCCTCTCTATCAATTAGACATTAGGAATGCTTTTTTTCACGGTGACCTTGAGGATGAGGTTTATATGGAGCAACCACCTGATTTTGTTGCTCAGGGGGAGTCTAGTGGCCTTGTATGTCGGTTGCGCCGGTCCCTCTATGGTCTAAAGCAGTCTCCTCGAGCCTGGTTTGGTAAGTTCAGTACAGTTATTGGTATGACTCGTAGTGAAGCTGATCACTCTGTATTTTATCGACATTCTTCTTCAAATCTCTGTATTTATCTGGTTGTTTATGTTGACGATATTGTTATTACCGGCAATGATCAGGATGCTATTAGTAAGTTGTAGCAACATCTCTTTCAGCACTTTCAGACTAATGATCTGGGCAGATTAAAGTATTTTATGGGTATTGAGGTCGCTCAGTCTAGCTCATGTATTGTGATCTCACAACGGAAGCCTGCCTTAGATATTCTTGAGGAGACAAGAATGACAGGTTGTAGACCTGTTGACACTCCGATGGATCCGAATTCTATGCTTCTGCCAGGACATGGGGAGCCTTTTAGCGATCCTGCAAGATATAGGTGGTTGGTTGGTAAATTAAATTACCTCACAGTGACTAGACTTGACATTTCCTCTCCTGTGAGTGTTGTAAGTCAGTTTATGGATTCTCCCTGTGATAGTCATTGGGATGCAGTTGTCCGCATTCTCTGGAATATAAAATCAGCTCCAGGAAAATGCTTATTGTTTGAGAATCGAGGCCATGTGCAGATCGTTGGATACTCAGATGCTGATTGGGCAGGATCACATGTGAGCTAATTTGGATCAATTGCTCAAGGAGTTGAAATTTGGTGAGATTAGTCAGATGGGACATGTGTGTGATAATCAAGCTGCTCTTCATTTTGTGTCAAATCTAGTGTTCTCGTCAAATCCAGTGTTCCATTTGAGAACTAAACACATTGAGATTGACTGTCACTTTGTTAGAGAAAAGATACTCTCGGGAGATATTGCTACAAAGTTTGTGAAGTCGAATGATCAGCTTGCAGATATTTCACTAAGTCCTTCACATGTCCTCGTATTAACTACATATGTAACAAGTTCGGTACATATGATTTATATGCACCAGCTTGCTTGAGGGGGAGTGTTAGACTCGTTATATGAATGTATGTAATTAGTCATAGTCACTTATGTAATAGGAGTAAATTATGTATTACGTATACATATAAATAAGACTTATTGTAACATAAAAAATTAATCAATAATATTTTTCTCCTATGTATTCTCACATGGTGCATGTAACTTAAACAAAAAAACAAAAAAAGAACAGATGAAACGGTCATGCCAAGGTAACAATAACGTTAGACCTAAGGACCACATAAATTGTTGTAAATCAAAAGTAGTAACATGATTTTTAAAGAGGAATTTTGTCCCAAAATACTTTAGTCCAACGGCTCTGTCATGATTATAATTTATCGCCAAGTTGTGGGAGAGGAGCAAACGACATGTGACAGCTCACCATTGCAAGACTGTACAAATCATAAGCCAGCTAAGGCCTTAGTCCCCTCTGTCAACTCTTCTATGGTCATTTATAAGTATGTCCAAACCAATTTATTAAGCCGACAGTTACCTTCCGCCAACTACTAAAAAATATCTTTCATTTTTCATTTCTGAGACTCTGATTTTGTTCCAAATCCTACAACTCTTTCTAAATTCTGTTTGTAGCCATGGCAGAAGTAGAAGTTAAGAAAGTGGAGACTGAGAAAGTTGTAGACCCTACTCCCCCTGCAGCTGAGGCTTCTGTACCTGCAAAAGAAGCAGAACCTGTTGTTGAAACTCCTAAAGAAGTGGCTGATGAGAAAGCTATAGTTGCACCAGCTCTTCCTCCTCCTGAAGAAGTCAAAGAAAAATCCGATGATTCTAAAGCACTAGTCGTCGTCGAAGATAGTATGATTTCTCCTTACCTTGTTTCTGTTCTCATGTATTTTAATTATGAGTATATGTTTGTGAATATATACTCTGTGTTATCTGGAGTTTTCAGCTGAATTTTATGTTTCTCTGTGTTGTCTCTGTTCTCATGTATTTAACCTTTTTTATGGTCTCTCTAACTTTGTGTCATTCGCAGAAGCAGCAGAACCTGTTGAGGAGAAAAAGGAGGGATCTATTGACAGAGGTAATTTGGATTTTTCTTTTGCTTTCAGTTGTTTGTGGATCATTTACTGTTTAAGGGTATTTGAGTAATTTTGTAATATAATCCTCAGATGCTGTGCTTGCTCGAGTTGCAACAGAGAAGAGACTCTCACTAATCAAAGCATGGGAGGAAAGTGAGAAATCAAAAGCCGAAAACAAGTATGTACTCAATCTGCTGATTTTTAATACATGTTGATGCTTATGTACTGAGGAGACTAATATACATAAATTGGTTTAGAATGTGTAGGAAGATAATATTGTAGTATAAGTTATGCTGACTGCAAATAAAACAGTGGTTATTCTAAAGTACACAATGAATGAACAAAAGAAGTTTCAGTATATTAGCAGTTTTTACTTTGTTTCCCCAGAATTAAGATCTTGTTGATTACTCATGTGTAAGGGGAGCCTTGGCGCAACTGGTAAAGTTGTTGCCATCTGACCGGAAGGTCATGGGTTCGAGCAGTCGAAACAACCTCTTGCAGAAATGCAAGGTAAGGTTACGTACAATAGACCCTTGTGATCCAGCCCTTCCCCGGACCCTCGCATAGCGGGAGTTTAGTGCTCTAGTATAATTTTTGCAACAATTATAACCTGGATCAGGTCTTTGAGAAAGCCCTGTAGCCAATTTAAGATCTGCATATACCTTGTATGTAATTTTCTTAAAAGGAATGGGCAATGGTCACATTTTTTACTCAAACTATGGGGAAAGGTTGCCTTTAATATTGCAAGTGTTATGTTTTACAGAGCTCAGAAAAAGGTGTCTGCAATTGCTGCATGGGAGAATAGTAAGAAAGCAACCCTGGAGGCTGAGCTCAAAAAGATGGAGGTTCGTTGTCATCCTTTAATCAGTTGTATGAAATAGTACAGTATTTGTTGCTATTTTGATGATAAAGATAAAGCCTTTGTTGATTTTAGTAAAAATCTCAATATGGTTAACTGAGAAATATTTTCTCAATTTTATTAACCTTTACATATCTTGTGGGGAGCAGGAGCAGCTGGAGAAAAAGAAGGCAGAATATATTGAGAAAATGAAAAACAAAATGGCTCTACTCCACAAGGAAGCAGAAGAAAAGAGAGCGATGATTGAAGCTAAACGTGGAGAAGATCTTCTTAAGGCAGAGGAGCTATCAGCAAAATACCGTGCCACTGGAACTGCTCCTAAGAAACTCCTTGGATGTTTTTGAAAGCATTAGGCCCTGCATCGATGGTGATTGAAAATGCATTTGTAAAGTTTGTGCAATTGGAATTCTTTTCTTCTTATTAGATACATTGTGTGATTATGTATTTTAGAATCAATCATTGTTTATTATTATGTGTGCATAGTGATGTATTCCAGTGTATATAGCACCTGGACAAAATTAACTTTGTGGGATTGTATGAACCAAATCTTCATGTTAGTACCCATCTCCTGAGCCCCCGGGTTGTGATTACTTGCCTCTTGCCGTCTTAGAGAAACTTAGTTTTTATCAGTCCCACTCATTTCTCCTGTGTTGCTACTCCTGAAAATGTAAAAGAATACGGGCAAGCGTAGGGACAAGTGCAGAGTATCTTATAGAGAACTTTAGTGATTTATACTTGCAGGTTTGGCCATGTTTCATCCTCCTTGTCGATTGTTATATTTTCTGTAATCGCTAGGACAGGAACCAAGAGTTGTTTTGCTCATTTTATCGACTAGTTTACACTACTCTCCAGTATGTGTTCTTCAAATGTAGCGTTGTTGGTTATGACTATCAACTGGTGGGACTTGGAGGGCTGGGATTACTAAAGTAGCTTTGAAGCCCGTTTGGATCAGCTTAAAAAAGGTGACTTTTCAGCAAAAATAGCTTTTAAGCAAAAAAACAATAAGTTGGGATTGCTCAGCTTCTTGCTTTTGGCTTGTTTTAAGCAGTTTTAAACTTATTTTAAACATATTTTAATTTTGCCAAACACTGAAAAAAAGCTAAAAAGAGCTTAAAAGTTGCTTTAACCAGCTTAAAAGCCAATCCAAACACCCATGGCCATTTCTTCCGGTATGAATAGTCATTGAGCCCGTTTGGATTGACTTAAAAAATGACTTTTTAGCAGAAATAACTTTTGGCTCCTTGTTTGATTATGCTTCGTGATTCTCTGAGTACTCCTGTATATATGTCTACCTCTATTGTGGTAGATCGTGTCTACCGTTCGTGATTATTGGTGGTCTTGAGGCCAATGTAGATCTTCTACTCCTTGACAAAGAGGAGCTATGAAGAAGTAGTAACAAGAACCAAAAAACCTTAATAAATTAAAAAAGGAATCAAGTTTGTGGTGGTAATCAAATAAGCTTTGAAGGTAAATGAGAACAATCATCTTCAGGTTTCTTGTAAAATTCCTGTATCAGTAGAACATGAGACTAATACTGAATTACAACTCTAATGGATCTGAATTAACAGTCATATCTGGGGCTGAGACTAATACTTGAGAAGCAGTTTCTTCGTATGTGAGTTCCAGAAATTGTTTATCTCTTCTTCCTGTTAAAACAGCAAACCTGAAGAATTTTAATGCTCGACCAATGAAAATGAAGAAAAAGGGTAAGGAGAACATTGCATAGAGAGTTTAAAGCATTATAAAATATTCTAAGAGAACATTGCATACATTGATACGGCTTAGTATTATGGTCAAAAGTTGAAGTTCCAGTATATATAAGCTAGGAATTGGAAGGAAAGTAATGCTAAACTCTCTTATGGTTTAGAGGAAATTTTATGGAGAAAAATCCATGACTTCCAATCATTAGACCTTCATTCTTCCAAAGCACCTTCTTTTGATAACTTACCCAAGAAAGTAGTACAGTTTCGTAGTAACAAAGTAGTAAATACGATATCAATTCTTTTACAATGTCAATATATAATCAACTCTAATACAAAGAAGAAAAACAGAGAAAAAGATACATAAGAACAAATAACTTAAACATAAATATTGATATATAGGAAAGAAGCGAACAAATAGCATCTGAAGGGTTAATTTATGAGGAATTGAGGATTACATTCACCATTTTCATATCTGCAGCCCAAGCATCTATTTTGTACTCCAAATGTTACTATTCACTGCCACATCCTTTTGTTATACACACCAGAAATCCGGTAAAATCCGACCAACGCCTATCGACCAACGTTGATCGGTCCAAGAAAGCCACCAAATACAGTCCAACGCGGACATAAACTACCAAAAAAACATTTTATATTTTTTTAAATGACATACAGATCGAAATCGGTCAGCAAATTGGTCAAACATTTGATAGCAATGGTCAGATTTGCTTAGTCAAAACACTTTTTTGATTACCGACCAACATCGATCGATTAGGTGGACCTATGTTTTAAAATTTTAATAATTATATTATGATTATTATTATTTAAAATATTTTATAAAATTTACAAACCGACCAACTTTTGTTGGTAACTGTAATATCCGGAAACTAGCCTTCCAATTTCGGTATATAGGTCAAACTTTTAAATCACATTAAATTATATATATATATATATATATATATATATATATATATATATATATATATATATATATATATATATATATATATATATATATATATATATATATATATATATATATATATATATATATATATATATATATCTCGGATTTCTTCCTTAAGAAATGCTATTTCGGTTTGGAAGTCTTGGATATTTACTACTTTAGGTTTTTGAGAAGGGAATCTACTGAGGATATCAGTAATATTGTAGGTATTGGCAACTTGAGGATGATTCGAAAAGACACTAGAGGAAGATGTAGAAGGCTTATCTATAGCTTGTTTGAATTGTTCAAGATAGTGCTTCTTTATATATATATATATATATATATATACATACATACATACATACATACATACATAGTTGCATCTAAGAACGCGAAGCGCTAGGACTACATGGTTTTTTTTGGGATAGGCTTGTGAAGAAGCAATAATCTAATTAGTGTATGTAATTGACCATCATCAAATATACCTATTTGAATAATTATTAAATTGATTCACCGACTTATAAGATAGAAGTTAAAATTAACGTACTTCGATGCATCAATGAATATTAAAACTAAAACGTCTTGACCTATCGAGATCAGCGCACCTGTGCCTATGTCGCCCCATCAATAGCCCTCACCAGCGCCTAGCTGCAGGCAGATGCCAACAAGCACCCCTCGACAGGCTGCACACCAGCGCGCGCCCGTTGTCAGCTCAATCGACCCATGCCCCGCAGCCAGCGCTGTGCGTGCAGACCTTGATACTGAAGACAAGACTGCCGCCTATATACCTGTTTTTACCTTGTACAAATTTAAGTCCTTTTTGTTGTAAATATAAAGTAATTTTAATTCTGTATTTCCATTATGATTCTCTAGATTATTTATGCTAGGTCCTGTAACTTCGATTTAATTTTTTAAGCATTATTAAGGGGAATCATGTAGTCAACCTTTCAAGCAAGCAAATAATTCTCTGTATTGGTGTCTCTCTCCCTCTATACCGTGTTACTTTCTGTAATAGCTTTCATTAATGCAATCAAGCTTTCCTCCATTCTCATTCTTTTTTATTTTCTCTCAATTGCTCTTGACATCGATTTTCACGTACGATATTGACAGTCTCATCTAGCGTACAGAGGGGACCCCAGTTGGTGAATTCTAACAGCACGGACATCGGTTGCTTAGCCTAACGGCGTCGTTCCAAAACATCTTAGGAAGGCGCTCATTATACATGCATTTGTAACCATAACAATGTCATGGCACGTGCGCATATGTAAAATCACAAATTTTAAGGATACTTTTGTCTCTGCCAAATTCTTCCTTTCTTTCTTAAGGTTTATGCATAGTCAAATATCACAAAAAAATAAAGCAGGAAGAGTAATTTGTAGACCTTAATTTTTTAAGTAAGTAACAACCAAAATAAGGGTGATTATTAACCTGAATAACAAGGTATGTATCTGTTAGGACACGTTAGATTGCACTAATAGTGTAACAATTCGTTACATTATCAAAATGTATAAATTAATCCAAATCAAAGAAGTTTATGGGTCCAAGTTTGTATGAAACGCGTCGCAATGCATGATAAAAATAGTATGGGGCGCCCTATTTGGTCGCCCCTTTTTAACTTATACCCATTTTATTTTTTTCATTTGTATCTGTATTCATTTTTTTGTTAAAAGTATTTTCTAAAGACGATTTTTCCCTTCTTTAATAAAAGACTATTGACAAAACTGTAGACTGCATGACAAAACTTCAGCATGTTTTGGTATGAAGTTTTAGCAAATGAACAAAAGAACTTCAACATGCATTAGAAAAAACTCATTAGAAAATTACATACTGCAAGATAAAAACTTAAGCATGTTTAGTCTGAATTTTTAGCAAATGAACTAAAAAACTTCAGCTTGTTTAGACTGAAGTTTCGGATAAAACTCATGACAAAACTGTAGATTGTGGGACAAAACTTCAGCATGTTTTGATATGAAGTTTTAGCAGATGAGCTAAATAACTTCAGCATACATTAGCAAAAACTCATTAGAAAATTACATACTGCAAGACAAAAACTTAAAGTTTTAGCAAATGAACTAAAATACTTAAGCATGTTTAGTCTGAAGTTTTCGCAAATGAACTAAAAAACTTAAGCATGTTTAGTCTGAAGTTTTAGCAAATGAACTAGATAACTTCAGCATGCATTAGCAAAAACTCATTAGAAAATTAAATACTGCAAGATAAAAATTTAAGCATGTTTAGTCTAAAGTTTTCGCAAATGAACTAAAAAACTTAAGCATGTTTAGTTTGAAGTTTTAACAAATGAACTAAATAACTTCAGCATGTTTTGACTAAAGTTTCGAATAAAACTCATGATAAAACTGTAGACTACAGGATAAATAACTTCAGCATGCTTTAGCGTGATATTTTAGCTTCAATGTGAAACAACTTCATGCTATATTAGCATGAAGTTTTAGCTTCAACATGAAACAACTTCATGCAAGTGTGATTCTGAAGATGAATCTGGATAAGTTTCTGGTTTTTTGATAAAGCTGCCGAGAGGAGAGGAGAAGATCTTTTTTCACGAATGAGATTGCAAATCACGTGATTAATGTGTAATGCATATTTTATATCTTTTGTCAGGAGTGTAATTGTCATATTATTACGGATTTTTTGTCAGATGGCTACCAAATTAATAATTAAAAAAAAAAAAGATACAAGTTAAAAGATGACACAAATAAAGGATACGACTGCAAATATTCTCGATGCATGTACTTCCGGAGAAAATAAGGAATTTTTTGCTCATGGTGGGCCTGACATGATTCTTGGGGGGCAAGCATTACAATTACAGTATTATCAAGTCAAATTTACTTTCTTTCATGTAAATATTAAAAAAAGGTAAAGAGATCGAGACTAGAAATGATTGATCATCTCTCAAATTCCTTTATACTATTTCGTTGACTTCTTTCCAATCAAGAGGTTGTGAGTTCGAGTTACCTCAAAAGTAAAGTGGGCTAGAAGGAAGAATGCCGAAGATCTATTGAAAACAATATTTCTATCTTAGAATAGAGATAAAGTCTGCGTACCTTATTGTTGTTTATTTCGTTGACTTTCTTTCTGACGTGGGAGAGGTTTTTTCTTTTCACATTTTAGTATTAACACTATCTTGTGTAAACTGAACGAAGAAAAAGAAAAATAATCGAAGAAAGAGAAAGAAAGATAATGCCTCGGTTGGATTTATTCTGCAAATAAAAATTTGTAACGGAGCTGAATAAGCGATTGCTAAATAGTACACGATTAGTTAGCACCTTCATCCTTTTCTATTCTGTTTTAGAGTATTACTCCATCCGATTCACAATAAATGACCAGTTTGATTTTAGTACGTCCATTAAGAAAATACTAAATTTTATACAAAAATACCTATTATGACTAAACTGCCCCTAATTAACTATTTAATGTGAGAAATAAAAAAACATTTTAGGATATGTACAAAAGAATTATTTTATAAAAATAAATTGAATTTTTCCTTGATTATATAAATAAATATTTATTTTGAACCAAAATAAAAAAGTAAAATGGTAACTTATAGTGAACCGGAAAGAGTAACTATTAAGGCATGTGGGGTGTTGGACAATGGCCATAGAAACTTCCTCAAAAGAAACTTTTGCCGACATGAGCTAAGATGCTCGTTTGGTATTCTTTTCCCAAAAATCTGTTGCAAACTTTTTTGGATAAGAGTAAAGTGCATGCCTTTGAACACCTTAACAATTTTGTTTGGAACCTTCATTCAAACACATAAAAAATATCGTAAATTTTCCTAGATCATCTATTTTATTTATTTCTAAAACTCCCTCCGATCTATGATAATGGACCAATTTACTTTGGGCTCAATCATTAAAGAAATACAAAATTCTAGACAAAATTAGTTAATGCGACTAAACTATTATTAATTAAATGTTGCAACATAGTTAATGCGATGAGTAAATGATCTTTTAGGAATACATACATAAAGGTAATTTTTGAAAAACAAATTGAATTTTTTCTTGATTATATCAATGAACACTTATTTTAGATCAAATATAAAAGGAAATTGGTTACTTATCGTGAACCGAAGCGATTAATTGTGTTTATCTATTATAAAGGCTTTAGAAATTAGAAAGAGCCGGAATAACGAGGAAAACTGAATTTTCCTGTTCATCTTTTTTTAATCGTTGTTAGTTGTTACTAGGCTTTTACCTTTGTCAACTGGTTATTAATAATAGCGGGAAAAAAGATAATTAATTACTATGTGAAAGTGTAGTCAATTTTCCTTCCTTAAGTCTTCCAATGTGAAAAAGAAAGAAAAGTTGACTACTTTCAACTTAAAATAACTGTTCCATTTCGTTTTCTTCCTTTTGTATGCTTTTAAACTTTTCGGCCACCCTAGCTAGAGACTTACTTCTTTAGGCTTTTTTCCTGAACCGCGTCTAGAGAACTTTTGATGACACAAAGAATAACTTCATACCAAAGTTCTCTCCTTCATTATTTGGTTTATTTCCTTCCTCTTTCATCCATTTATTTGCTATAAAAGCCATAGTTAGTATCCCAAAGACAAACAGGAAAAGATAATTAACAAGGAGATTAATTAGAATTACTTTCAGCGATCTTATTTGTTAATTAAGGGATGGTGAAGATGACAATTATTGGGAGGGTGAGTGATGGATTTCCCCTTGCCCAATGTCCAAGATTTGTGCAAGAAGAGAATGATGTCTTAACAACTTACGAGCGACAAGCTGAGTTCCTTCTCAAGGAAATTTCTTTACGAGCCTTGCCCTTTTCCAGGATGACCATTCTTGTAGATCACCAGTACTGCTTCAAGTATTCTTTTCTTTTCATCTACTTTTACACTTGATTTTGTATGTATTTTGTTGGGTGTGTTCGAACAAAGTTGAACGTTGATTTCGAAAGACCTTTTGAGAAAATCATGCGAGTTTCATCAAAGATTACACTATGTTAAGAGTATTTTTGGGCTGGTTGATCCTAACACATTTTCCGTCAGGCCTAACAAGCTGAATATTGCTTCTTTTATTTTCTATCGAGATTGCGGATTTCAACCTGCAAGGGTTGGTTAAGTTGGTTGGATGAGTAGTTTTCCACATGGTCCCCTCACCAGCAACCTCATCATCTTCGCACCGGGCTTGGATGGTGCTGTTTATCTTTCATGTGTGGTTTGCGAGCTATTGCAGAATGAGCAGGTTATCCAGTGCGCACCCTATGGGTAGCGGGAAACTCCGGGAATTTTCCGTAAAAAAAGATTGCGGATTTCCATTATTTTGATAATCTTGACATCACTCACATAGGCTTATGACAATATTTCAACCCCTTTTGCCCATTAGTTCAGTAAATTGCTTTATTAACATGATTTCCAGCAAGATTATAATATTTGATATTTAAAATAAAAAACACGGTATCAATTCTCTATTCCTTTTCGTCCGTCATTTTAATTGTCGACTTTTGTTAGCCACTAAAAATTGTAGCTTTACATTCCACAATTAACTCTTTAGACGTTGTGTTTTTTACTTTCAGCTACATAGTTGAGAATGGGATTTGCTTTCTTACTTTATGCGAGTCATCCTATCCAAGAAAGCTGGCATTCCATTATCTACAAGATTTGCAGCAGGAGTTTGAGAGATTAGATAAGAGCCTCATACACAGAATTACAAAGCCATATACCTTCATCAAACTTGGTAATCTTCAAAATGTTCATTATAGCTTAATTTATAGTTGCATTAGTCTGTTTTAAGACTGAAGTTTAGGCAATAAGGTGTGCATGGTTGGCTGTGGCTCACAGATACTATCATTGGCAACATTAGGAAGCAATATGTGGATACAAGAACACAGGCAAATTTATCTAAAGTTAATGCTGATCGTCAAAAGGATTTAGATATTGGGACAGATGAATTATCACTAATAACAGAACGAAGGCGAAGACTAGGTAAGCTTGTCGCATAGTTACTGCAATTCTTGTTTGTTTAACTTGAATTATATCTTAGGATACTTAATGCAACCAGAAATGATCGAGAGAATGATGGTTGCTCATAGAAGTACTTCTCCAATCTGGGAGTCTAAAAGGCTTGAGGTATGATCAGTGTCAAATCTTCTTTTAGTATTTGACAATAAAACAAGAGGGTCTAATTTCAATTGTTCAAATCCAGATCATCGCGCTGAAATGGACACCAATTATAATCCTTCTCGCTGTTGCTGCTGTTCTACTATGGACCGGCTTAATCCTCCAAGATGATTTCAGATAATGGTGAGCCAAAAACTTAATAAATTCTGAAGCCATAGACAGTTGAAAGACTTCCTCCAATGTCTGGATCAATGGTGCAAATGAAGAAATAAGAAGATTATCCACTGACCGAGACTTACAGGAACCAATTAGCAAGATTCATTTTCTAAATTTCAAGCCTGCATATATTTGTAAATACTTGAGAAAGTCTTAAGAAAGTGGAAACAAGCAGCTAAAGGTGCCTTTGGGCACACCAAAATGTGCATATTGTTGTTGTGCTTTGATGCTCTATTCATCTGATTATGTGTCTTGTCGATGGATCAACTTATTGTATTTATTCTTAATGTCAAGCTGTTTACTGATGATATTACGTGGCACTTGTGTTTGCACAAAAACTTGATGAAGCTTTTTACAATACCAATTACAAATGGAATAAAGGGTAAATCTCAACTAACATAATTAACTCCAGATCGGGTTACATGAATATGGCTGCCGGGGAACGTATGCTCGTCGGTCACCATTAATAAATACAAGAATGAATTCAGTATGAGGGACGGATTTACATTTTAGAATATCATCTCTTACCCGTGTATGATGGTAAACCCCATCTTATGGAAGTTCCCGGCTCTCTTCTTCTTTACTAAGCTTCAAGAAATCGTCCAACTCTCATCTCGGAGAGTTCTCTTTCCAGTTCTTCTCCAGACCCCCATTTTATGATTTTTCTCACCCTATTTATACTCCCACGTACTTCTTTTATCCCCCGGTCCTCACCTGAAAGGCTATCCCTCGTCTCCCTTTCTGTCATGTCATAGTTCATGACGATTATCCGGCAGAGCAGACCTGTTGTCAGCTCGTCTTCAGGTACGACCAACAACCAACGGGGTCGTGCTCGTCGAGGCATGACCACGACTCCGTCGTCCGATAAATGGTCCGTTGGTTGCCGGCTTCGTGGACAGATTTTGACCCATATAGTTAGCCCCTCCGTCCGTTGAGTTTGCCTTTGGGTGAACGCGAGGGACGGATAAAGTCGTCATAAGCCATCAAATCAATCGCTAGGCCGTAAGCAGGTGTGTCGATTGAAGGCTCGTCGATCCATGGTCGAAGCCAGTTTTGGGGTCGTGGGTGTGCGTTCTTCAACAGAGAGAAGTTATGACGTCTCGGAGGGGCTTTGTCAGATTTGCATGTCAGTTGATGCGACATTAATCCGCCAGGTGTCATTATGGCATGCGTTTCACGCGTTAAGCGTTGCATTGTTTCTCGCGCCGATTCTGTTACTTTTTAAAAATGGTGGCGTTTCACTTCTGGGATTTTGCGTCTATATATTGAGGGCTTTTGCTTTGGTGGTGCATTTATCCAAATTAAAGAGTTCGAGCAGAAACCTTTGAGATTGCCAACTATTTGTTGTTCATACCTTTTAGGAGTGTAATCAACTTCAAGTTCATTTTCCCTCATATTCTCGATATCCGTTTCGCTTCTGAGATGGCCAGTTCCTCGAATCCTAACCACGCTGCCAACGCCGGTACCGAAAAACGTCGTGCCTCTTCCTGAATAAGAGGTGAACTTGGTGGAGGGTGAGAGTTTTTGGTCTGTGGATGAGGTGGTGCATCGCCCTGGGAATTCTCGGAATGACTTTAATCATCCACACGGGGAGGAACCTGTTCCGGCCATTTTGGTGATGGATGCGGCGGCGCTTGCCGCCTTCAGAACCAAATGGGGTATTCCGGAGCGGATTGAGCTTGTTCCGGCGGGGGGCAAAATTGTTCACCTGCACCGCTCGGGGTATTGTGCCTTCTATGCATACCCTTTTGTCATCGGGTATATGCTTCCTCTTCCTCCATTGGCGGTGGATTTTGGCCGCTTTTATGAGGTATGCTCGGCCCAGCTTACCCTATATATTTATAATCTCTTCCTGATGTTGGCTAAATATGCTGAAATTGGCCGGCCGCCCCGTCTCGCTCCGTCATATGATGCACCTTGTCACACTACCTTTTTCACCCGGTAAGAGGTAATAAGGGAGTTTTTCCACTTTAAGTGACATTATTCGATTTTGGGATTTATTTTATTTATTTCAGAGTCGCCACCCGGATTTTTTACGATGTTCCGGGACACCATTTATTTTTAAATATCCCAAATCGAGGAATATTTGACTCTGTTTTAAAAGTCTGCGAACCAGAAATCCGGGTAAGAAATTCTGTTAACCCGGGAGAAGGTGTTAGGCACTCCCGAATTTCGTGGTTCTAACGCGGTCGCTTAATGATTTATACTTGGCCTAAATTATTTAATTACTGAGTTTACCTATGTCCATTTTTATATTTTTTACCGCTTTTAATTATTCTATTATTCGTAGTGGTGATATTATCTTAAACGAGTCACGCGTACGTGTACTCATTTTATTTAGCGTGCTAAAAATCATGTCACGCGTACGTGTACATAATTAAGAGCCCTTAATATTAAAATTAATTGGCCAAAGTCACGCGGACGTGTACCTTGATTTTATTTTGAAAATCGACGCTTAATCATGTCACGCGTACGTGTACATAATTAAGAGCCCTTAATATTAAAATTAATTGGCCAAAGTCACGCGGACGTGTACCTTGATTTTATTTTGAAAATCGACGCTTAATCATGTCACGCGTACGTGTACACAATTTATAACGCTTAATTATTTAAGAAAAACCTTGCCAAAGCCGCGTTATGTCCCGCGAACGTGTACACAATCACAATGATATTAAGTTGCACCCAACCATTTTATACGAATATTTAATTTTGAATTGTGCTCATGTCACGCGAACGTATACACAATCACGAAGCATTCTACTAGCGGTTCTTAATAGGACCTAGAATATAAGAGCAACAAAATTATTAAACCCGACCTCAAAATATACGCCAGCAGTCCAAATTCATTTTTTCCTAACTCACAATCTAAGACTTGCTTTGAATTCTAATTATGCTCGTGGAGAATTTTGAATTTAGAACAATTATCCATATATATGACGTGCAGTCACCTTAGTTCTAAAATGGATAAAACTAACTAATCCATGTCTGTACCCAAAATCAAATGAAGACTCAACAAAATGAATTAAGTCAAAAAAAATCTTAGACAAAGAATGAAACGGCAACAATTATACACCATTCAAAATCATCAAAGATGGACAACAAGAATACAAAAAGAACATTTAGACGTCATAGTAAGAAATGGACCTTCGACTGAATTTATATCCCGTTTGGTCAAACTTCTAAAATCAGCTTTGTAGACAATAAATTGCGTCAAGAAAATAAAATCAAGACCGAAAAATATTGCGACAATCGTAGTATTTGATTTCAAATATTTGAGCGTTACAATCTCTATGAATCCTCTGATTCTACTTTTCTAGTATAAATTCAAGGGCCTTTGAGCTTGATCTTGAATTTAAAATTGATTTATCCGTCGCGAACACTTTGATTGTTGCCACGAATTGTATCACGAACAAGTAGCCTTGATCTTGAACGCCTTGTATTTGATTTTGACTTCGTTCTTGATCTTGAATACTTGAATTGTTCTTCGTTCTTGAGCTTGAACTTGATTGTTTGAAGCTTGAAACTTGAAGAGAAATTTGCGGCGTTTGATCCACGAGCTCTCTCTTGCTTCTTGTTATAACTTCTGGTGTCTTTTCTGAGTTATGAAGACCCCTATTTATAGTTGTGGAAGGGAAGAGTTGTGATAAGAACAAACTCTTTCTGACCAATCAAATTGAAGTGTGACATGACCGCATTTGATTGACCAGAACATGTCACTTGCATACGTGGCGTGGTTTCATTGGCCTTTTAATGTGACTTGGCATGCTTTGTCATTTTGACACATGGCATGATTCTATTGGCTCTTCCGCATGACTTGGCGTGCCACGTCATTTGACACGTGGCGCCGAAATGGGCCTCTAGGAAAATGACATATTGGGCCTAATGAATTGGGCTCATCATTTGTAGGCCAACTAAATGGGCTAGCCCAATGGATTAAGATTTATTTATTTTATCCATATATATTGTACTTATATAATTAATTCAATTATATTAGCCCATAATATTTATTTGGACTAGTATATTCAAAATATAAGCCATGTTATTTGTTGAATTTAAATTCAATAAATTTTACATGCCTACAAATGCCCCCTGCTTCAAGACTTGTCAATATATTAACTAGTTGACTTTGAAAGACTAGGCTTGAAGTACCACGCTTTAACTTGCACCTTGCTTTACATACGGACGAAAAACTAATAATTTTAAGCTTTCCAAGCTGAACTACTTTTCTTTTAATGTATAATTCATGCCAAGAATTTAATTCACAATCAATTAATTCATATGAGCAAATACCATAACTAGAGATAACACCATATTAGATTAAATAAGTCATGGTAACATGCCACGTAATTGAGGTCTACATAATTAAAGACCACAAAGAGTAGTATTGTGATATACATTTGGTCTCCAAAAGAACTTTCATAACTGATGCAAATCAGCGTGAAAGGATTTGCGAGTGGTTTTCCGCATTGAGGTTGGATACTACCAACGACTACGGCTTTTCCTCCAACCTTAACGTGGCTAAAGTGATTAAACCAGGAAGCTATTTGACTCCTTCTTGAAGTTTACTAGTCACGTAATCCACATTGGATACAAATTATGCTACTGCCTTAACGCTGCTCCCACATCGAAAAAATTATTTTCAATGCCACCTTTCAAAACCTTTATAAACCCCATGCGTGCATATTTGTTGAGTATCAATTTGCAGTATTTTGCAAGCCATTTGAGTATAATTTTGTAGACTCGGAAGCATTAATGCGAAGGTAATTTTTTCTTCTTTTCTTGTGTTTTTCTTCCTTTGTTATTCTTTTTTTTTTGTAGGTTAAACAAGAAGGATATATTCTTGTTTAACGAGATGATCCATGTATGAAGAAGATAATCTTAGGGTGTGAGGGGATGAGTACTCATCCTTGCTTGAATATTGGAGAGATTACTCTCATGGCCCGACTATCGGAGAGATTACTCTCAATGTGGCGTGACTATCGGAGAGATCATTCTCAATGTGGCCCGACTACTGGAGAGATTACTCTCAAAATGTCCCGATTATTGGAGAGATTACTCTCAAAATGTCCCGATTACTGGAGAGATTACTCTCAATATGGCCCGACTACCGAAGAGATTATTCTCAATGTGGCCCGACTACTGGAAAGATTACTCTCAAAATATCCCGATTACTGGAGAGATTACTCTCAATGTGGCCCGACTACCGGAGAGATTACTCTCAAAATATCCCGATTACTAGAGAGATTACTCTCAAAATGTCCCGATTACTGGAGAGATTACTCTCAATATCACCCGACTACCGGAGAGATTACTCTCAATGTGGCCCGACTACTGGAGAGATTACTCTCAAAATGACCCGGTTATCAAAGAGGCCAACTTAAGGTGCAAAGGGACTCACATGTCCACCTTAAAATTGGAAAGTTATAGTTTCCTTTTAAGGACAAACTCACGAAGAGGCCAACTTAAGGTGCAAAGAGACTTATATGTCCACCTTATGATTGGAAAGTTATAGTTTTCTTTTAAGGACAAACCCACGAAGAGGCCAACTTAAGGTGAAAAGGGACTCATATGTCTACCTTAAGATTGGAAATTATAAAGCTTCAACTCGAAGAGGACATCGACTTGATGATATCGACTTGAAGACTTGGAAGACTTTGAAGATTTGGCGGACTTTGCGGACTTCAACTCGAAGATCTGGAGGGCTTAAACAATTCAACTTTAAGATCGGCGAATTTGAAGACTGAAACTTGAAGACCGACAGACTTGAAAACTTCAACTTGGAGACATGGAGGGCTTAAATATTTCAACTTGAAGAGTTGCAAACGTGAAGACTGCAACTTGAAGACCAAAAGACTTGAAGATTTCAACTTGGAGATTTTAACTTGGAGACTTCAACTTGAAGACTGACAGACTTGAAGACTTCAACTTGGAGACTTCGGGGGCTTACATATTTCAGCTTCTCTTTGGCTTTACATCGTCCGACTTTTATCTTAGTCGCATAGTTTTCAGCTTTACGTGCTTGTCACAAAAGATTCATATCTTGTCGTGGGAGAATCCAAATAATGAACCGTGAATTTTACAAAAATTAGACTTCAATATATAAAACATATCCAAACCAAGAATCGAGCACCTTCAGAATCAACCCAGATAATATTTTGAAGCTAACTTCAATTTCCAACACGTTGATAGTTTTAGATTTGTGCAGTTTCACCAAAAAAGTTATATCTTGGTGTAGGAACGTCGTAATTATGAACCGTGTGATTTACTAGAAACTAGACTTCAAGATATAAGACACATCAAAAATTTGGAATCAAAACCTTTGAGAATCGTCCCAGATATTATTTTGAAGCTAACTTTAAATTCGGTCACGTCGACGATTTCAGATTTGTGCAACGTGACCAAAATATTTGTATCTTGATGTAGGAATGTCGAAATCACAAACCGTTTAATTTTATGGAAACTAGAATTCAAAATCTAAGACATATCCAAAATTCGGAATCAAAAACGTTGAGAATCGTCCCAGATATTATTTTGAAGCTAACTTCAAATTCTGTCATGTCAACGATTTCAGATTTGCACGACTTCATCAAAATATTTGTATCTTGATGTAGGAATGTCGAAATCATGAACCGTTTGATCCATTGGAAACGTAACTTCCAAATCTCTAACATATCCTAAATGCAAAACTTAATGCCTTAAGGATAGTTTCAGATAATATTTTGAAGTCAACTTTGGTTCCCGATATGCCGACAGTTTCAAATTAGCGCGACTTCACCAAAATCTTTGTATCTTGGTGTGGGAGCCTTGAGATTGTAAGACTTTTTTAATTGTCAAAATTAAAATTCAAGGGCTTCATTCTCACCAAATATCTTGGGTCCAGGTCTCTCTGAATTTGAAATGTCATGAAGGCAGACCATAATAGCTTGAAGGTTTGGCGAATGTGAAGGCATGACGGATCACCGGACTTCAATGAAAATGCTTGGCAACCTCCAAAAAATATTAATCTTTTCATTGAAGACACCAATTTACCATAGCGGCTTGCCCCCTTTAAATCAAATGGCATCCATATTTTAACAGAAGGATGTTATCCCAGCTCGATTTTCAAATACTGATTGAATGAATGACATTCCATTGTACTTCATTCAGACAACGATTGGGGGATTATGTATCTTTTGAACTTATGCGACTGAACTCAGAATGAAACTCTAAGATGCCTACGTACCTCGGTGAAGAGGATCAAGTCATACCGTAGTTCAAAATGGGTAGAATTTTTTTCTTATATATATATATATATATATATATATTTTGTATGTCCTAACTTTTGCCTAGGCCGCCTCTTTCGAGATTTTCAACCTAGCGGACCCCCCCCCCCCTTTTTTTTTGGGTTTGTGGGCCGTACACAGTTTAGACTCATGCGGGCAAGGAGTAACATGTAGTTTTCGCTCATGCGTTAAGGAGCATTACAACTTCAAGGATAATACTTCTTCAACAACTTGCCATTGATAGGGCCGATTCTCAAGCCATCTGCATCAACCAGCTTGTAAGCCCCACTTGAATAATGCACGACATATGGACCATCCCATTTTGAAGTGAACTTCCCCACAAGTTTATGGGAAGTAATAATGAGTCTTCTTATGGCAAGGACTTGATCTCCTACTTGAAAGGACCTCGGACGAACTCTTTTATTGAAGGTACGAGACAATCGAGCTTGATAGCATTCGAGACTCTGTTGAGCTTCCAACCTCTTCTCATCGAGATCCTCTAACTCTGCTAATCGAAGTCGAGCATTTTCTTCGTTAGTGATCCCTTCTTGAATATCCAGTCGTAATGAAGGTATTTGACGCTCAAGTGGCAAGACGGCTTCGACTCCATAAACGAGTGAATACGGAGTTGCTTGTGTTGGCATGCGGTGAGTCGTCCTATATGCCCATAGGGCTTCTTCCATACGGTCATTCCAATCTCGTTTGGATTTGGAGACGACTTTCTTCAGCAGGTTGCACAGAGTTTTGTTGAATGCCTCAGCTAGACCATTGGCGGCAGCATTGTACATCGAAGAGTTACGTTGTTTGAAGCCAAAGAGATCACAAATCTTGTTCATCAACCGATTATAGAATGGCTTTCCATTATCCGTTATTATGTAATGAGGAATGCCAAATCGATAGATTATGTTTACTCGGATGAAAATTGCAACATTTTCCTTCTTTACCTCCTTAAGAGCAACAACTTCGGCCCATTTCAAGAAGTAGTCAGTTGCAGCCAAGATGTATAGGTGCCCACCAGAAGACTTTGGCAGTGGTCCCACAACATCCAATCCCCAGGCGTCAAATGGCCAGGATGCAACAGTCGGGTGCAACACTTCAGGAGGTTGATGAATAAAATTCGCGTGGAATTGACAAGCCTTGCATCTTCGAGCGTAGTCCAAGCAATCTTTTACCATTGTTGGCCAATAATATCCCATCCTTTTTATATGGAAGCGGAGCTTTGGTCCAGACTGGTGCAACCCACATACCCCAGAATGTGCCTCTTGCAAAGCTTGGAGTGCTTCTTCTTCCCCTAAGCATCGCAAGAGTACTCCCTCGAATGACCTTCTGTATAAAGTGTCTTTGTAGTAAAGGAAGCGAGGTGCGACGACGAATTTCTGTCCTTCTCCTCGGATTTTCTAGAAGTATCCCATAGCACGAGTAGTCAATAATGGGTTGTCGCCATTCTTCTTTCTCAACTTCAGAAACAACGACAAGATGCTTGAGTTCATTTTCTTCACCTTCAACCTCATTTAGTGGCGGTACTACCCATTTTTGGCAGACAGTAACTTGTGCTTGATCAGGCAGGGTTAACGATGAAGCTAAGGCAGCTAAAGCATCCGCCTTCTTATTTTCTTTCCTTGGCACATGCTGAATAGTCACATCATCGAGCCACCCCATTAACTTTTTAGCGTAATCATGATATGGGCGTAGTTCAGGCTTCTTAACCTCGTATACCCAAAAGTTGATTGACCACTAACTGGGAGTCACCACAAACTTGCAACTGCAATTGCTTCATATCAACGGCCATTTCAAGCCCAAGTATTAATGCTTGATACTCAGCAACATTGTTGGAACAGAGTTGTGTCAAGGTGAAGAAGTAGGGCAATACTTCACCTTGGGAAGTGACAAATACTACACCAGCACCGGCTCCTCCACGATGTGCAGCATCATCAAAGTACATCTTCCATGGGGGTTGAACTTCAACGACCATTGCGTCCTCATCAGGTAGTTTATCAGTTATCTCCCAGTCATCAGGTATCAGATGATCTGCCAAGAAGTCTGCCAATGCTTGTCCTTTTACAGCCTTTTGAGGGATGTACAAAATCTCGAATTGTTGAAATTGGAGATACCATCTCGCTAGTCGATCACTAAGAACAGGTTTTGACATCACAAACTTGATGGGATTTGCTTTGGAAACAAGACGGACAACATGAGCTTGAAAGTAGTGCTTCAACTTTTGAATTGAGAAGACTAGCGCCAAACACAGCTTTTCAATTGGCGAATAATTTAGCTCATTTGGTGTCATCATCTTGCTCAAGTAATAAAGGGAGTTTTCTTTCCCCTCATTATTTTCTTGGGCCAACAGTGCTCCAACCGACCTTTCTTGCGCCGCAATGTATAGTATCAATGGCTTTCCAGGTATAGGAGCTGCTAAAACCGGAGGCTTCATCAAGTAAGCTTTGATACTTTCGAAGGCGTTGCTACAAGCTTGGTCCCACTTGAAAGGAACACCTTTCTTCATGAGGCGACTAAATGGTTGGCACCTTCCAGCTAGGTTCGAGATGAATCTCCTAAGGTATGCTAGCTTTCCTTGCACACTTTTCAATTCATGAATTTCCCTAGGCTCAGGCATTTTCAAAATAGCATCCACTTTGGCTTGATCAATTTCGATCCCTCGATGTCGGACAATGAGACCAAGGAACTTTCCAAAAGTAACTCCAAAGGCACATTTCAAAGGGTTCATCCTAAGTTGGTACCTCCGGAGCAACTCAAATACCATTCTCAAGTCTTTCAAGTGG
>ML271206.1:0-38158 GCA_005239495.1 Nicotiana undulata
AGTATTTCCTCAAAAACGCATTCTTTACGTACTTTGGAAATTCAACTCCGAGCCTCGGCATCCAAAAAAATATATTTCTTGAAGAAATGAGCTACACGTCGCCTAAGGATCAAGATTAACTCAGTTAATCATCCCTCAATGGCCCAAAAATCAGGATTTACATTTTCATCAAAACCCTCTATTCTCCCCAATAATTTCTTACGAATTTCTATGAATTTGGAAGAGGAAATTTTCAAAGAACGGAAGAAATTGACATGCAGAGGGTTACGGAATCACTTACCTGAGTTCCTAGGCCAAAATAACCGTTCTGGAGCTCTTGGGGTCGTCAACAATGGAGAAAAATGATTTTTGGAAAGAAATCACGACTTGGCCCTTTTAAATGGAACTGCCCAGCAGTTTCCGCACCTGCGACTTTTGGATCGCAGGTGCGAACTCGCACCTGCGGAAGATTGGGTCGCGCCTGCGGATAACAGCCTGGGCCCCTGGGGGATTTCTCGCGCCTGCGGTCATATATCCGTCCCTGCGGAGGACAAGCCGCTCCTGCGATGGCCTGGGCCCCTAGGGAAAGCCGCTCATGCGAGGGAATTTATGCTGGTGCGAACCTTGCGCCTGCGGCTCATGGACCGCAGGTGCGGTCACACCAGTAAATTCCCACCAGCTATGAGTTTTGCTGGTTTTTGACCCCGATCGGGGTCCGGGAGACCCCTAGGCCCACCCGAGCCCTCGACAAATTATACCAACGAGTCCCAAATCATATGACGGACTCGCTCGAGCTCCCAGAACACTAAAAACACCATTCAAACCAAGAATCACTCTCCAAAACCCCTTAGATCAAACGTAGGATTTCAAGAAAATTTCAAATGGCTCATCAATACGCCGAACGGGTCTGTACTGCTCGGAATGATCCCAAATTTTGCGGGCAAGTCATAAATGACTATACGGAACTATTGCCAGTTCCGGAATTACATTTGGACCATGATATCACGAGGTCCAATTCCAGGCTGAATTTCAAATCACATGAAATCCTGAATTCCAATTCAGGTGCCAAAATACTCCCGGGTCATCAGAAACCCGAAGCGAACACACTTCCAAGTCCGAAATCATCATCCGGAGCTGCTGGAGCTGTCAGAACTCGATTCCGAGGTCGTTTGCTGAAAATGCTGCTGGGAACCAAAATTAGCCAAAATAGGCTAGCCTTCAGGATCCAAGTGTTCCTGAACTGGCCAAGTCACTTCCGAATCCCGAACTACCTGCCCACACCAGTCATAAGGCACGAGTAGTCGCTATGGAAGAAGTCATTCACGGGAACGGAGTCCCAACACACAAAACGACTGGCTGGGTCGTTACATGAAAGCTCGCCTCACACTCCTCAAACCATCTGAACTGAACACTCTTCTGCGTCAACTTGGTCATAGGGGCTGCTATAGATGAAAACCCCTCCACGAACCGGCGATAATAGCCTGCTAGGCCTAAGAAGCTCCGAATCTCTGTGGCTGAAGTTGGCTTTGGCCAATCTCTAACTGCTGAAACTTTCTTCGGATCCACCTGAATGCCCTCTGCCGATACAACGTGGCCCAATAATGCCACATAACTCAACCAGAACTCACACTTAGAAAGCTTGGCATACAACTGCCTATCCCTCAGAGTCTGGAGGACGACTCTAAGGTGTTTCTCATGCTCCTCTCGGCTGCGAGAGTATATCAAAATATCATCAATGAAAACAATAACGAACGAGTCCAAATAAGGCCTAAATACTCGGTTCATCAACTCCATGAATGCAGCGGGGGCATTAGTCAACCAAAAACATCACCAAAACTCATAGTGCCCATACGAGTGCGAAAAGCTATCTTAGGGACATCAGAATCCCAAATCCTCAGCTGATGATAACCAGATCTCAAGTCAATCTTGGCAAACGCCGTAGCACCCTGAAGCTGATCAAATAAATCTACAATCCTCGGCACTTGACACTTATTCTTAATAGTAACCTTGCTCAATTTGCCGGTAGCCAATACACATCTTCCTTGAGCCATTTTACTTCTTAACAAACAACTCTGGAGCACCCAAGGAGAAACACTAGGCCATAACGAAGTCTTTACCCAACAAATCCTGTAACTGCTCCTCCAATACTTTCACAATGTTGATATCGGTATACGATGCCTGAAGACCTCATAATTACCCAAAATAACGCACCTCACCAAAAGCACCCGGGGCGGGCACCTACCTTGTAAGTTAAGGCTCCATAATTCTAGCACAAATTTAGCAAATTACGCAAAAATGGTTAATTAGTTTATTTATTTATTTATTAATTAATATTATTATTACTACTCCTATTTTACACATAAGTCTTTTAACAAGCATGACTTCCTACCAATATTATAGTAAAAGATACAAGCTTAATTCACAAGGGAGAATTTAATCACTAGAGTTTCCATCACAAGGGTTTCATCTATACATAACTTCCACCGCGGCTCGAGGCCCAGTCTAACTATACCCAATCATGTTAACACGCGAGGATCTCGTCCTCAATCCTGAATCACAAGTAATATGCATATCGGGCCCCTCGAAATATTCCATTTCATTCATTTAAATATTTCTGTTAAGCAAAATTTCAACACGTCATGGTGAACACAGTTATTCCCATAGGATTTCTCAATACAAGTATTCACATAAGTAGATTTTTAGAGTTATGAAGCTCACCCGAGAGTGGAGCATATTAGAAGAATTTTATTAGATGAGCATAATCGAATTAAGTTCAGAAAATCGCCACTTTATAGTAATTAGAGACTGTTCTTTTAATGGAACCATTCAATGTAACGACCTCATCCATACCATAGAAAATATAACAACAGACTGGTTCTCCACCTCTAAGAAGATAACCTCCACTTCCGACCTTTCGGCTCCTTCTTCACTAAGTGGCCATGTAGTTGAGTTGTAGCTGCAATAGGGCACGTAGCCTGAGTGCTCTGATGAAATATGACCCTCCCAAGCCTAAGGCAATTTCTACCACTAGCCGACACAAAGAATCATCCTGCCCTGAGTCGTCCAAAATTTAGAATCATTTTTGAACCCTTTAATGAGTTTGGGGACTCGTCCTCTGGCTATGCGAACCAACGTAGGAGTGTGACGGGTTAACTTATCGAACCTGATGGCATATGCCGATACTGTCTTATGACCCGACACAGCCTTAACTTCCACACCGAGTAGACTTTTGTAGACTTCAAGTTGTTTGAATAAATCCTCTGGTACTGAGGTATAGGGTTACTAAGGAGGTAGACGTACCGAAATTCCCAGCTTTATCTCTTGCAAAAATCCCCGGCCTTATACATTCCAAACCAAAACCGATATGACACGTGGCCTCTCAATCTATTCCTTGACAGTGGGCCTCCCCACGTGGCACAAGTCATAGGTCACAATACCTGATAATCCACGATGTTAAACTCCACAGCTCATATAAATCAATCCTGTTGCTTTACACTTATTCCCATGGTGTGCAATACCTCATAGAGGCGGTCAAGAAAATCCTGTGGGTCTTCAAAAGATATACCACTGAAATGGAGTGGAACTTGTTTGGTAACTTGTCCAACCTCAATAAACGGACTAGTGCATCCTGCAACCATGGAGTAGCTATAAATCCTTCCGGAATCTGATCTAGTCCACATATACTGACTGAGCTAGAACCTCCGCATCTAGATCCATTTGAGACTGTACAATAAGTGCTGATGTTCGAGCTTTAGACTGCGCTCTGCTTCTGTCTCTTCCCTCGATCGTAGCTGTCATTGGGGCTTTATCTCTTGTCCAGTCGTAGACGCTTTGCATGTTATCGAGATTAGTGAGAGGACAAGAGTAGGAAAGTTCAATCATCAATGATAGAATAAATTTTCACGATGGAGATGAAGAAATGTGGAGTTATTCCTAACTTTGCAGCCTCTGAGGGATAAATACAGACGTCTCCGTACCGATCCCTCAGACTCTATCAAGTTTGTCCGTGAGTTGTGAGACCTAAGCAACCTAGAGCTCTGATACCAACTTGTCACGACCCGAAATCCCACCTTTCGGACCGTGACTGCGTCTAACGTTGAACCCGCTAGACAAGACAACGTATACTACACATTAATATTCTTAAATTAATTCAACAGTAGTAAAATTAATACCCTTCGTATTTTAACTGGAATACCCATCATACTTTATAACTTTAACAGCGGAAATGTAACAATACCCTGAAAATGCGTAATGACATAGTAAAGATAACAACATCGCATAATCCCAAAACGGGGTGTCACAACCTCACCGACTATCTAAACTGAGTGCTAAATACAGAGTCTGAAAAGAAATATATAATTGCCTTGAAACTAGGAGAAAAAGTAAGACAATAAGGAATCCAAATGCAGGAGAGACACCAAGGCCCACGAACGCCAGCGGGTATACCTTGAAGCTCTGGGTGGACTGAAGGTGACTCCCTCAATGCGGTCCACTGGGTCCGGGTGCGGGATCTGCACAACATTAAGAAGTGCAATGTAGCATCAGTACAACCGACCCCATGTACTGAGTAAGTGCCGTGCCTAACCTCGGTCGAAGTAGTGACGAGGCTAGACTTAGCAACGATGTTCACATGTCCTGTTCTACAACATATAACACAGATAGCAACGCAAGAAGTAAGCAGACAAATTAGGGAACCGGGAGCAGTTAAAGGGATCACAAGTGAGATATGACAGTATATTGATCATAAGAAAGAATATAAGAAGCAGTTTAACAGAAAATACCAAGTAAAGACAAGTACAAATGCCAGGAATGTAAATAATGGCACGACATCACCCTTCGTGCTTTTACTCTCCTCCTCACTATGCAAAACATGGTATAATCAATGTAAATCATGGCACGGCATGTCCCCTCATGCAATAAATAATAAACGATCAACACGGCATGTCCCCTCGTGTGATAAATAACAAACAATCAGCACGACAAGTCCCCTCGTGCAGTAAATAATAAACAATCAAAACAACATGTCCCCTCGTGTGATAAATAGCAAACAATCAGCACGACATGTCCCCTCGTGCAATAAATAATAAACGATCAACACGGCATGTCCCCTCGTGTGATAAATAACAAACAATCAGCACGACATGTCTCCTCGTGCAATAAATAATAAACGATCAACACGGCATGTCCCCTCATGTGATAAATAACAAACAATCAGCACGACATGTCCCCTCGTGCAATAAATAATAAAAAGCAACAATATAATGTGAAAATCAACAATAAGAAGTCTCAAGTGTATGGAAATATTCAATAAAATTCTATCGTCCCGGCAAGGAGAAATCATCAATTAATAACTCAACAAATGCCCGACAAGGTTCTCAGCTATAACCAATCACTTCAATTGTATACTTTACGCTTGGATTCTCATTCGTGTCAACACTTCTCAAGCTCAACGACCAATACTTTCAACAAGAATGGATTACCAAGTAGAAACAATTTCATAATATGCTAAACATGGAAGAAATACTGCAATTTCTATCAAATAGACTCACGGGCATGCTTGACACACATTGCATAGGTACTCGTCACCTCACCTATGCAATGAACATGATGATCACTTAGCACATAGCAAATAATGCCTATTCCCTCACCAAAGTTAGGCAAGACACTTACCTCGGTCCAAAGTATAGCAATCAACCCTCTAANTAATTACTAATTTCTAAGCATTCTTCCTAAAATTTCAAAATTTCACTCCGGGCCCACATGGTCCAAACCCGAAGCTCGGACCAAAATCCGACTACCCATAACCCCACGAGTTCAAATATATGATTTTTTTAAAGATACGACCCCAAATTGAGGTTGAATCACCCAAAATTTCCAAAAATCTAACTCTACCCAAAACCCCAATTTCTATCTTAATTTCCCTGTTTTTAGACCTAGATTCTAGTGATTATGAAAGGAAAGTGGAAGAAATAGAAGTTGAAATCACTTACCCAAGGGTTTATTGAAGGATTCTAGCTTGGGGGACGACAATGGAGGTTGGAGGAGGAGAAGAAGGCTGAAAATAGCAAAGTCCCGTATGAAATATTCTGTTTTGAACTCACTTAATAACTGGGCGAAATATCACTATGCGATCGCGGAAGTAGGGATGCGATCGCATATAGTCCAAGACTGGGTGCACTGCGATCGCAGAATGACTATTGCGATCGCACAAGTATACTGCCTCTTCACTATGCGATCACACAGGAGAAGCTGCGATCACACAGGAGAAGCTGCGACCGCAGAGAGTACTCCCCCCGGCTCCCCTTACCCACCTAATACACTATGCGATCGCGGAGGGTGCTATGCGATCGCATAGTGTAACAGTCTACTCCCAGGCACGAAGCTATGAGATCGCGGACCAATCAATGCGATCGCATAAAGTAATGGAACTGCACCAGCAAAATGCAATTACACAAGATTTTTACACTTTAACTCACCCCGTTAGCTACTCGAAACTCACCCGAGCCCTCGGGTCTCAAAACCAAAACCACACACGACTCCCAAAACATCATACGGACTTGTTCAAGCTTTTAAATCATCAAAATATCATCAAAACAAGGAATTAAACCTCAAAACTCATAGAAATTTCTTAAAACTTCATAAAGCTTAACGTTTCCAATTTTGACCCGAAACACGTCATTTCAAGTCCGTTTTACACCAAATTTCACAGATGAGTCAAATAACATATATTAAACCTGTTCCGGGCTCCGGAACCATAGTACGGGCTCAGTAACACGGTTTTCACATAATTATTCATTTTCAAAAGCCTTTATTATTTTCAGAAAATAATTTCCTTTAAAAATTCATTTCTCGGGCTTGGGACCTCGGAATTTGATTCCGGGAATACGCCCAAGTCCTGTATTTTCCTATGGACCCTCCGGGACCGTCAAATCATGGGTCCGGGTCCGGGTCCGTTTACCAAAAATGTTGATCAAAGTCAACTTTATTCAATTATTTATTATAATAACTCCATTTTTGTATCATATTTTCACATAGAAGCTTCCCGCCTACACGCCCGGGATGCGGACGCATATTGAGGTGAGATCAACGAAGGCTTTCGGAGCCTCGGAACACAGATATAGCTAAAATTACTTAGGATGACCTTTTGGGTCATCACACCGGCTCTGGTCATTGAGTAGCTATCAGAGTTTCCATCAGAGTTGTCGAGGTAGCAGCTTGCGACCGTGATCTCGTCATCTCTTTCTTACTCTACCTGTTGTCATTTATTTTTGAGACTATGTTGTCCATTCCTCTTTTCTTTACTTTATGTAGTAGCTCATGACTGAGTGACATTGGATCTGGGGTTGCAGAGTTTAAGATTTGGTTTCAGATATTGTTTCAAACTTCAGGTTTATTATTATTATTATCCGTAGACTTGTTAAAAATGATATTTTTCTGGTAATTGAATTTAGATTAGATAAATGGTTGGCTTGCCTGGTTCCACGATAGGCGCCATCAGGACTCCGAAATTGGGTCGTGACACCAGCCCAGTTAAATTAACCCATTACCCACAACCCAAATCCAATAACCCGATTCTTTAAACCCTTCCCAACCTAGATTGAATCCTGGCCTTTTATCCCAGAAGATCAATGGTCTAGTATCCCTTGCCTTTTTTAATTAACCAAACCACCCCAAACCCTACTCATTCTTCCAGAACCGCCGTCATTGAAACCCTCTCCTCCTTTCTTCTCTCTCTCACCTTCCTCCTAACCATAGCCCCCCGTCACCAAAATCCCTTCGATCCATGGGTTTCTTCTTCGATTTTAGGCCTTATCCAGCTTCCTATCACTACGGGTTGTTCAAGTTTTATGTTATTTGATTGAATCTCAAAGAGATTCGAACAGACTTGGTTCAAATCCCTCGTTTTCTCGATGAATCCGTCTGTGTTGACTCCTATGTATGTGAGTACTAATATCTTCGTGTTCATGACTTCAAATCTCTAGTTCAAACCAGATTTTTCTCACCTTTGTTTATTTTTGTTATAACCTAACTATTTCTTGCAAGATCCGTTCAGATCTCTTAGATCTAAATCGGTTTGAGTTTTGTTTGTCACTTTTCTTTTAAGATTCTGATGTTTTTCTATTATTGTTAACCGAATTTTGTTTTCCCTAAAAGCTAGGTTTTCGATTTTCTTTTAAGAGATTTCTGCAAAATACTTCAAACGTTTAAATGTTTAACTCCAGTTTTCTTTACTTTTTCGACTGGTTCTCATATCTATGTTTGCACGCCCTATGGGTTTTCAATCATTCTACTGCTTGCTATAATGGCTATCCGTTTACTTTGGCCATGTCAATTAAAAGGGGTTAATTGATTGATTTTCCTAATTAGGGTCTGAGATTCTGTTTTCTTTTAAAACTGATATCTCTTTGAAGATTTTTACCTATTATTTCCTTATACGTGATTCATGATTGGTACTACTTTCTTTAATTGTATTATTGGCCTGATTTCTGGGCTTTGATTATTGTGGCCGACCTATGAATGGTCTCTGGACTTATTGCTTATCTTATTAAACTTCAATCTTGTCTGATAATTGATTTCGTATGAGATTCTCCTTAATTTAAGTGACATTTTCAGGATTTTGTTCTCTTAATTGATTAGTGTTTAGCCCTAATTAATTGGTTAATTTATTTTGCATACCTTATTTATGTGCCGTTGATTTCCCTGCCTTATTGGGTTTACCCTGCTGTATGCTGTATAAACCTTCCATTATTTAAAGCACGGACACACGCTGAGACACAAAAAAACATATACTTACACACTTACACTTACACAACTTAAGTTCTTTCTATCACTCTGATTTGCTGCATTGCCTAGCCGGCTGAAAGCCAAGGCTAGACTCTTGGATTTAAACTACCATCTCCTTCCTATTTACTCTTTCCCCAAACTGGTATGCCTTAATTCCTGTTATCTTGTTATATTCTATATGCTATGTAGTCAATTTATTATAGACCTCAATATGCTTCGGTTTTGATACCTGATACCTGACTATCTCTTTCTCAACTACTATGCCTTAGTTCTTTTTATCTTGTGTTGTTCCATGTAAATTATATGATTAGTTTATTTCAAACCTCGACATGCTTCTATTTGCCATATAATTCCTGTTTATTTCTCTCTCAACTAGTATGCCTCAATTCAGGAATATATCTACTCTGTTCTGTGTGCTTACCTTAGCATGTTTCTGTCTGATCCATGGTTTCTGTTTACCTCTTTCTATACTAGTATCCTTTGGTTCCTGTTCTATATGTTTGTTTGTTTGGATAATTCAAACTTCATCATGCTTTCTGTTTTAACACACGCCTATATGATTTAACTTAGTGACAAAGCTAATTAAGATATCTCTAATAATGTGAAACTATGGTGTATGTTCCCTGCCCTGCCAACAGGTGTAGCCAATCTTGTTAGTTAGTTCAAAGTGTCCCTACTCTTTGTAAATCATTTTAAGTACTAGTATGAATATTTAGTTTAAATAAGTGCTAATATGTTTAAAACTATGTTTTGTTTGTTTCTTGGCCCTATTCTATTTGAAACCATGTGATATGAACACATTCACTTCGGAAAATTAAATTGCTTTTCCTAAAAACTGTCCCCCTACCCTTTGTATACTATTTTCAACTTCTACTCTTAGTTATCTAGATTCCTACCACCCCCAATGTGAGCACTGCCTAGGGTCCTTGAGACTCCTCCGAACTTTGACACGTTAGGGCTGGTCTTCCGATCTTTTACAAACTGTTTCTTTGCATAAGGTTCTGGTATGAGCATTGCTCGGGGTCCCTAAGGCCCTTGGAAACTTTGACACAGCAGAAGCCCATTTGTGTATCATGGATGGACTATATGTATACTTCAGACTTGCTTGAAGGCCTGGTTTCCAGGTTAACATTGGGCCTGCTAAGGCTCCCTATAGTGTAATGATTAGTATTATGTAATTCATTCGTATTGGGCTGTAATAATACTTGTAATGAACATATATTAGGGTTATTAGTAAAAGCTGGGAGGGGGGGTTTCTATATATCTTTGTTCAAACTTGGGGTAGAAATCCTGCTTATAGGTCCATTGTATTGATTCCTTATGTGCAGTTAGAGATCATGTCCATAGGGTTCCCTTCTGGTTGTTTATGACTCCGAACTTTCCTATTTTGGCATATTAGAGATCCTGCCTATAGGTCTTTTATAATTCTGCATTAGAATCTATGTTCATAGGATCTACGCATATTCTCAATCTCAATGTGCATTAGAGATCATGTATATAGGATCTTCTTTGCGTAAACTTTTGAACTTGCCTGACAATTTGTTAACGTTTTTGCCCACATAGAAATCATTCCTATATGAGTTTGCTAATTCTGCAAATTAGAAACCATGTCTATAGGAAATAAAAAAATTAGTTCTAACACATAGAAATCATGCCTATATGAGTTAACTAATTTTGCAAATTAGAAACCATGTCTATAGGAAATAAATAAATCAATTCTAACACATAGAAGTTATGCCTATAGGAGTTAATTAATTCTGTAAACTATAAAGCATGTCTATAGGAAAATAAGTAAATCAGTTTCAGCACTTAGAAATCATGACTATATGAGTTAACTAATTCTGTGAATTAGAAAGCATGTCTATAGGATCTAAAAGATAAAAACTTGTCTGTTAAAATTAGTAACTCGGTTATAAACTATGGTTTAATTAACAATTTTAGATACCATACCTATAGGATTTCATTCTGGTTATCACTTAGGCAAACTTATAGGAATTCTGGGGTTAAAGAAAAACTGTGATTTATTACTGCTTGAAATATGCTCAGATTCAGAGTTTTACCAAAATCAGTAGGAAAACTGATAGCTACCGATGTCCGCTTTAATAAAGATGTTATCTTATATTTTGTTTATGCTCACCTAGATATCCTGCCTATAGAATCCTAAATCATTAAAGTTGTCTGTTTGAATTGCGTGCATTTGCTCTTTACCTGTGGAGGTTAACATGAGCCCTTATTTGCTCCTTATGTGACAGTCCTATCTGATTTTTTGTTTGTCGCTTAGCTTTCTCATTTTTTAAACAACATAGGTCAGTCTAGAACTACCTTAAATAGAGGTCCTAAACACCTCCATGACCATAGGTAAGGGACGGGTAGTGCACGCATAAGATACGAGTTAGAAGCTACTAGAACGCTTAGGTAATAACTGAAAGATAGTAATTGGGTAGTAAAGGAGATGATGACCTGTGCGCAAATACTATGTGTAGCACCACAACTTGGGAAAAGTTACCAAGTATTGCGTGGAAATGATCCTATAGGCTAAGAAACTTAGGACCCCTTTAATTCCTGCTTTAAAAATAATAGTTGTCTAAATTGCTTTATTTTTCTTTAAAGACTAATTCGCTTAATTAAGTTCGGCCGGGACCCACCGTTGTGGAACTCGAGCGTTCCTAACACCTTCCCCTCAAGGTAATTTCGACCCCTTACCTGATCTCTGGTAATGCAAACTAGTTTTATGAGTTATTTGCTTTAGGTGTCCTAACACACCATAATCCATTAGGTGGCGACTCTTCAAATCTCATATCCCATCCCAAAAGGAAGGGAGTTGTCTCACTAATGTCGAAACCCGATTTCGCGAGAAAAAAGGGGGCGCGACAGACGACCAGATATAGCTTGTGCTATAAGTAAATTGAGTCGATAATCGAGCAATCCAGGTGTAACGACCTGGCCGGTCGTTTTGAGAGTTAGCGCCCCAATCCCCTGATAACTGCTTCTCCTATGTCTTATTATGTTAATGAAACTTGTCAGAACGTTGGGTGATGAAAATTGGAGTGTTTTTGGACATATAGTCCTTTAAGGTGAGTTTTGACCTCAGAAACTGGACTGTAGAGGGATCTGTGTGAAGACGGATCCGGAATGGGAATCCGTCAATTCTGTTAGCTCCGTTGGGTGATTTCGGAATTGGGAGCATGTTCGGATTGTGTTTTCAAGGTCGGGTGTAGATTTAGGCTTGAATTGGAGGAAGTTAGAATTTCGACAATTTCGGCCGATAGGTGAGATTTTGATATCGGACTCAGAATGGATTTTCGAAAGCGACAGCAGGTCCGGAATGTCATTTATGACCTGTGTGCAAAATTTGAAGTAATTCAGACGAGTTTAGACGTGGTTCGGCGTCGAATGTGAATTCTTAGAAATTCCTAAGTTCCTAGGTTTGAATCTATGCATTTTTGGATATTTTGATATTAGGGGACGTGTTTTTAAGGCCCGGCCAAGTTTGGATAGGGTATTGGGGTCAGTTGGTGGTTTTGGTTGAGGTCCCGGGGGCCTCGGGGTTGTTTCGAATGCCTATCGAGAAGTTTGAAAATTTTATAGAGTGCTGAACCAGACCTGTATCTGGTATTCCCCATTTGCGATGGAATTTCCGCAGGTGCGAGCACGCAGGTGCGAAACTTATGTCGCAGGTGCGAAGCTTGAGTGTCCTTGTCAGGGACCGCAGGTGCGAAGCTCGAGTGTCCTTGTCAGGGATCGCAGGTGCGACCTGGGCTCCGCATATGCGAAACCGCAGGCGCGACCTTTCTATCGCAGGTGCGGTCCCAGGGCCTTTAAGTGATTTTCCGCACCTGCGATGATAATTCCGCAGGTGCGATGAAAGGGACCGCATGTGCGAGATCCCTGTGTGCTTAATTCTAAAATCCGAGGGTTCATGTTATTTCACAATTTTTGAGTTGTGGGAGCTCGGGAGAGACAACTCTTGGAGGATTTTACATCTGGGCATTTTAGGTAAGTTATTCCTAACCATCCTAGGTTAATTTCCATGATTCTAGTCTACAATTACACCCTTAAATTCGAGATTTTTGAGTTGAAATTGGGGAAAATTGGAAGAAACTTCCTTGACCGATTTTTGGGGTTTTGATTGGGTATTTGACCTCCGATTTGAGAGATTTTCATATGGTTATACTCGTGAGTGAATAAGGGTTCAGAAAATATAAATTTTACCCGATTCCGAGACGTGGGCCCGAGGGGCGTTTTGGTCAAATTTTCTAATTTCGCATATTAGTTCCGAATTAATTAGTTATCTTGATTTCTCGAATTTATATTTACATTATACCATAGAATTGAATAGATTTGGGCCACCCGGAGTTAGATACTCGTGGCAAGAGCGTGATTATTGATTGATTTGCACAGTCGAGGTAAGTGGCTTGCCTAACTCTGTGTTGGGGAATTTCCCTTAGGCATTTTAAACTGATTTTTCTATAAAACCCCGTGTACGTGAGGTGATGAGCGTGTGCACGGGATATTTTCACAAAAGTTCATATTTCTTTCTACAAAATGCCTCATTTTCAATTTTGTTATCACTGTTATCGGTTGAACTGCATAATAACGTAAGATTTTACCCTGGGAAATTGATTTCTAACTGGTTTTCCAATCGTTACTATTATTTGAAACTGATTTAAGGATTTTACTCCGGAATTTCTAATTTATTTTCTTAAAACCTTTAAACTACGCTATTTTGAGATTTACCTTATATTACGTATTTACATAGGGATTGCGGGAAGAGACCTGAGTCTTTCCCTCATACTGCATTGCATACATAGGGATTGCGGGCAGAGACCTGATCCTTTCCCTCATACTGCATTGCATACATAGGGATTGCGGGCAGAGACCTGAGTCTTTCCCTCATACTGCATTGCATACATAGGGATTGTGGGCAGAGACCTGAGCCTTTCCCTCATGCTGCATTGCATACATAGGGATTGCGGGCAGAGACCTAAGCCTTTCCCTCATACTACATTGCATACCTAGGGACTGCGGGCATAGACCTGAGCCTTTCCCTCATACTACATTGCATTAGTGCCTTTCCTTTCTTATTGAACTTTATATATATTGCGTTGAACTGAGCATTTAACTATACCGTTTCTTGCTAGTCTTTACTTAGAATTTCTGTTAATTATTATCTGTTTTACTTACGCGTTCATTATATCTATTATTTTGCAAAAACCTCAGTAGGTCCTCAACCTGACCCCGTCACTACTTGACTGGGGTTAGGCTTGGCACTTACTGAGTACCGAATGTGGAGTACTCACGCCCTTCTGTGCATGGTTTTTTTCCCATGTGCAGATCCAGTGCCCAGTACACAGTATCACTGTTAGCCAGCATCCAGTTCCAAGAGACTTGAGGTATAATCTGCAGCGTCCGCAGATCTCCGAGTCTCCTTCCTATATTAGTGTAGTTAGCACTTGTAGAGAATACTATACGGTTGTTTCTTTCCAGCTGTACATGTTGAGGCGTAGAGTCAGCTTGTGATGTATTGATGATATTCCGGGTCTTGGGTGTAGCAAAATGTAATGCCAAGCGGCATAGAGTATTACTATGACTTAGTTCATTTTATTACTGTCTTCGCTTGTTATCTTAAATTCTTGTTGAACAAATAGGCTTACCTAGTCGTCTAAGACTAGGTGCCGTCACGAGACCCAGTCGGAGGGAGAATTGGGTCGTGACACCAGGTCAATCTCATTGGATGGAAATGAAATGAGTTTTGGGATATTTAGAACATACCCAGTACTTTGCTTTACACTACTGTAAATATCCTGCGGTGATTGAGGGATACCGTGATGCAAATTGGATCACCGGTTCAACTGATTATAAGTCCACAAGTGGATATGTATTCACTATTGGTGGAGGAGCGGTATCATGGAAGTCGTCCAAACAAACTTGTATTGCCCGCTCTACAATGGAGGCTGAGTTCATAGCCTTAGATAAATCCGGTAAAGAAGCTGAATGTCTCTGGAATTTCTTGGAAGACATTCTATTTTGGCCCATATCGTTGGCACCAATATGCATACATTGCGATAGTCAAGCCGTAATTGGAAGGGCTGGGAGCGTTATGTATAACGGCAAATCTCATCATATACGACGAAGACATAAAACCGTCAGGCAATTACTCTCTAGAAGAATTATCACGATTGACTATGTAAAGTCAAGCGATATTGTGTCGGATCCACTTACAAAAGGCCTAACTAGAGAGGTAGTTGAGAAATCATCAAAGGTAATGGGACTATGGCCGAGAACAAGTCATTGTGCCGGTAACTCTACCTAGAAGACTGGAGATCCCAAGATCTAGGTTCAAGGAGATCAAACAAAGTCATTAATGACGGTTCAACATTGTCAACTAAAATTTTGGTCCATTCTCGTGATGAGAGAATGTTCAGTACCAAGGATAATGCATTAAGGCTTTTTAATAATTTCTCAATTTGATAAGGGGTAGTGTTAGCCGCTTCAAGGAGAATTTGTAAGGCTAGTTCTCTACGCACTTATGAAACCAGGCGGTGTTCGTGGCTGAAACGAACACAACAATGATAACCAAAGACGGTTAAGGATTGGTTGTGTGACTTATAGCTATCTAGGTATAAATCAAAGTTCGACGGTTCAAATATATCAAATCTACCGATTGACCGAGTATATCCGACGTAAGTTCACTACAGAAAGTTCAAAGGGAAACCTACTTATTGTTGATACCCAATTTTTCCCTATAATATTTTTCAAATGCATATACACCTTCAAAACTATGCTTTAACATCAAATGATATTTTTCCATAATTTTTACATTTTAAAATTAACTCAGCTCAGTATTTTATTTATATAAATAATTACAAATATGCATCACAAAGGACTTTATAACATTTCATGATTTAATTTTACTATTTGTAGTCATATTAAGCTCAAATTAGTTGCACAAATAGTCACATTTACATTTTTTTGGTTACAATTGCAATAACTTTGCAATTATAGCCCATGCATGCATTGTTATAATATTGTACCAGAAAATAACTCATTGTATTTTTAAAATATTGCGTAATTATTTTAAAGCATTTCTATGCATGAAAATTAATTTTTTATAATCTGTTAATTATTTTATAAAATATTTTTTATCAATTGTATGGGTATTTAACAAATAACTCTTTTTATTTTCAGACTTATCCCTTTAACACCAGCCCAGAACCCCTTTAATATCAAACCAAAAGTCAGCTCAAACCCCTTAGGCCCAATCTGCCTACCCCGACCCAATAAGCACCGTTCAATCGTGGTCGTTGATCATTTTGATCAACGGTCCACGATGACCCTTACCATAATTAATCCTAACATACCCCAAACCCTTTTCATTCTTTCCCAGCCCCGCCATCATCGTCTTCCTCATCTCTCAATTCCCTCTCAACCTAACCCTAACTGCAATCGCCGTTACCGGCAAAGACCACCCTTCTATGGTGCTCCTGTGCATTCTCCGACGACCCCTGATCTCCTACACTCCATGGCTCTTCGATTTCTTGGGTCCTTGAGAAGATCTCAAGGAAACCCAACTAGTTCTGGTTCGAAACTTGCATGTCTCACACCATTTTTCTTTTGTAAGTAAGGATTTCTCTTTGTTTTATTTACGAATCCATGGGTCTTTGACCGATTCTCTTAATCTCTATTATTTTTATGAAACTCTAGTTCTATACTGTCGATTCTTCTCAGATCTGTATAGATCTGAGATGATTTAAGTATTATTAAGCGTTTTCCCTAAAATATCTCTTGTTTTAATTAATTATTTTTGATTTTTTATCGCTCTTTCTAAAACTAGGGTTTATCCCAGACTTTCTTCAAAGAGTTTTGTAAACTCCTCAGTGTTTGATTAATTGTTCTTTCATCATCTTTACTGATTTTTGCAAGAATATTCAAACACTAGTTGATTCTGTGTGATATACTGGTTCCTTCAATCTTTGCTTCGATATTTTGGGTATTTCTGTGATACCAGTCATATTAGTTTACTCCATATTTTGGACTTAAATATTTTCCATGTTAAAACCCAGTATTCTTTGAAGTTTTGCCCTAATTGATCTCTGTTAGGGTTCGAACAAGCTTTTCTTGTTAAACCCGGTATTTCTGTGAGGTTTTACTCATTTATTTTCTATTTATGGAACCTGGGTAATTCTTTTGGTAAAGCCAGTATTCTTTTGAAGATTCCTACTAATTATTTCCTATTATTTTGTCCTGTTAAAATTTGTGTGCACATATCCTGTTTGTTTCCTTACTGGTAACTTTAATTGATCACACTTGCCTTAATACGTTATCCTTATAGATTTAGGATTCTTACTGATTCCCTATTTGGTATGATTTGGATTCCTTACCTTAATTAACCCCCCTTTGCTTTGACCGTTAAGTGATTACCCCTAATTAAGGGGTCTATTCCGGATTTCCTTATGTGAATTAATTCTGGGATTATGTGATTGTCCTTAATTGACTGAATTTTGAATCTCTTTACCTTATTTTTCTCTACTCCCTAAGTGATATATATACACTCTTGTTTTACCTCTCAAGACACATGAACAGTAGTTCAAAAACACACACACACAACTCTCTCCCTTCTCGCTTTCTGTTACTTTTGCTCATTGCTTGTCTAGCTGGCTGAAAGCCAAGGCTAGACTGTGGAATTCTACCCGCTTTACCTTCTGTTTTGCTCTCTTAACTGGTATGTTTCTGTTCTTAATTCCATTCTTTCTAAGTATAAAGTTAAAATCTTTGCGCTCTTTGTCTGTTAATCCATGTCTCATTTTTGAACTAGTTTAATTGCTTATGTACTTAATTGTTCTTTCCAATTTGCTGCTCTATTCTTAAGTTTCACCCTCTATTGTTCGTTTTTTTAATCAACCTGTCTATTCTGCTCGAGCACTCAATTTGGTATTAAAACAACTTGTCTATTTTGTTCCTTCCCTGACCTGTAACCCCAACTAGCATGGTTTCTTTGTGCGATTGAATTCTTGTGGTTTCTTTCTGTAACTAGCATGACTACTACCTAATTAACTTTGTTTACTGCTTGATCAGCATGTCTAGGTTCCACTCTTCTTGTTTGTTACTTTAACCAGCATGTTTACTTGAGTTCAAGTACTTCCATTTACTTTGTTAAACCATCATGCTTATTTTTATCTCTCAGACCCCAATTGGTATGACTAATTATGTGTAATAGACCCCCCTTATCCTCAGCATGACTAGTCCTACATCATGTCCCTATGCTTCAGTGTCTATTACCATTTTAACTTCAAGTATAACTTCCCTGTTAAGACTTTGAACCAGTAGTTTGTGTCCTAATACCCTACACTTGGTTGCTGATTGTCCTATGCACTTGTTGTTCAATACGCTCTCCTTCTTGCTCTTGTTTTGTATTTCTGGTTCTTGTGTTCCCAACCCTAATACCTATTTGCAAAGTTGATTGGCCTCACTTAGAGTTAGCAAACAAAAACTAAGTTGAATCTGGGCACTATAAGTGTTGTGACTGTGCTGTTGTTTACTGAACTCTTTTTCTCAAAAAAAATGTTTGCAAAAGTTCTCACTCCTAGTATGTTTTTTCAAAACTATCTCTATTCATGAAACATCTTTTTTCACTCCTAAATGTTTTATTCATATACTGTTTCTTCCAAAATTATTCCAATTATCTCAAGCACTCTTACTTATACTCTTAGACTACTTAAGTTCTTCCCCTCCAGTGTGTGTACTGCCTAGGAATCCATGAGATTCCTTCGAACTCTGGCACAACGGGGATGGCCTTTCCACACTGCACATAATTACTTCTCTTTAATAAGGATCTTGGTGTGACCACTGCCTGGGATCCCTGAGGTACTTAGGGAACTTTGACACACCAGTACACCCTGTTGGACTATGAGACTTTGGCATCTTGGAAGGCCTGGTATTTCCAGGTTCACTTTGGGCCTATGCAGGCTCCCTATAGCATAGCTTTCATTTGTTATGTAATTCATTCATTCATGGTCTATAATAATAATCTTTGTAAACAGATATTGGGGAAATTAATAAAACGGGAGGGATTCTTATATGATTTTTGTGGGGAAACCGGGTAGAAATCATGCCTTTAGGTATATATTGCGTTTACTTGCATTAGAAATCATGCTTTAAGTTTATATTATGTTTACTTGCATTAGAAATCATGCTTTAGGTTTATATTATGTTTACTTGCATTAGAAACCATGCTTTCTTCATAATCATGACCACCTAGAAACCCTGTTATTAATTTACTGCCATAATTCTGCCTAATAAAAACGTCCATTCTTTCTGTGCATTAGAGATCCTGCCTTAGGACTGTATTTGTATTCGCTTTAAACCATGTCTACATCGCCTAAATCAATAACTATCGTGTCTATAAAGATTTTTAAAAGCAACCCAACACATAGACACCATGTTATAGGGTAAATGTGTATGACATCAGTTTCGTGATGTTCAACACCTAGACAAGCATGTTTATAGGACGTATTAAAACTCAAACTGTTTGCTTTTCTTTAATCGATTTCCAGAATTCTGATTGCATTTTTAGACAGCATGTTATAGGGTGTCTCCGACCCACGCCTAGGCAAGCCTTAGGTAATTAAAACCTTATAAAAATTGTAAAAACTCAGCTTAGCTTATTTGTGAACTGCCCAGATTTAATAGGTCCCAAAATCAGTAGGCAAACTGATTAGGTTCCCCCATTGCCTTGTTTAATAAGACGTTGCATATAATCTGTTTACTCATCTAGATACCCTACTTTAGGACCTTTCTGGAACATCTGAAGTCTTGATGTTTGAGAGGTGCTAATTATCTTTTTATTTGTGGAGGTAAACGTGAGACCTTTAATTGTTTTCTTACTTGACAGTCTTGTTTGTTCTTTGTTGTCGCTTAGATTTTCCCTTTTAAACACCTTAGGAGAGTCTAGAACTGCCTAAAATTAGAGGTCCTAAACACCTCCAGGGCCACAAGGAAGGGACGGGTAATGTACGCATAGATTTCGTCTAATTAAAATCGTTTATATAACCGCTAAGGAGAGGATAATTGGGTAGTAAAAGGATATGATGACATGTGCACCAATGGCACGTGCAACCCCTCTAGTTGAGGAAGGATTATCGGGTATTGTACAGATGTGATCCTATAGGCAAATAAACTTAGGGCTTCCCTTTATTTTATACATATGTGTGTTTAGACTGCTTTATTTGTTAAACGACTCATTCACAAAATAAATTTGGCCGGGACCCACCGTTGTGGACCTCGAGGGGTGCCTAACACCTTCCCCTCAAGGTAATTTCAAGCCCTTACCCAATCTCTGGTAACGCAAATCGGTTTATATGAGTTATTTACAATAGGTGCCCTAACGCAACTTAAATCCGTTAGGTGGCGACTCTTCAACTTCTGTACCCCTTTCCCAAAAGGAAACGAGTTGTCCCAATGAATGTCGAAACCCTGACTTCCGCTGCAAAGAAGGAAAAAAGAGGGGCGCGACAGCATGGCGACTCTGCTGGATATTATAGGCTTTTACCATAACAAACTTCTCTGTGAATTAGTCTGAACATGCCTTACTCTGTTAATACATGTGCACCCTTTCCTTTTCCCTTTATGTATACGTAACTGTTTATTTTTAAGTATTTATTTCCTCAATACGACACTGACGTGTTTCCTTGTTTTCCCTCTTAAACGTCTTTCAATTATAAATACTGTATTTATTGATTTTCTAACGTGCAAATATGTGACAATATGCTATTTATTGCTGCATAAATCATGCTCAACATCATACTCCACTTGTGCGTAAACAATCCTATAGCAACGCTTGATGAGTAGTTGCGCTCTTCCAATATATCACCCTCTAAATTCGGAAATGCTTATTTGCGATAAAACTAGCCAATCAGCGGTGAAACTGATGGTTCTGTGCCTTCCCCCCTCAAGTTGTCCGCTTGAGGGTATTATAATTGTGCATGCATCATGGTCAAACCTAGCCAAGTTAATATGTTGTCCATATAATAACCCTTTAAGACAAGCCTTGTCTAAAATCCATCGGGGTTTCCATAATCCCAACGGACACCGCCACGTTTTGTGCATTAAATTTGGAGAACTAAATGCCAATATGCTAATCAGGTGTATATAAATAGTCAAATCAGGTGGGGGAAAAGAGCCTAACCTTTTTGTTTTGCAGAAAATAAGGCACGAGGTCCCCAGATTCGGTATGGTCAGCAACATACTACCACTGCTACTAGACTGGTGGGAGGATCTTTCCTCAAGTGACAAGAAACATGTGAGAAAATACTTGGGAAATTTACCTTTCCTGCTAGACATTCAGCCAAACAATATGCTGATCGAAGTTGTAACTCTATTCTGGGACAGTGAGAGAGTCGTGTTCCATTTTGGAGATATAGAAGTGACACCACTCCTGGAAGAAATTGGGGGATTTGCCGGATTGCCTTGGGACAACCCTGGGCTATTGGTACAAGAGAACCGCAGTGGTAAGGGGTTCCTAAAAATGATGGGATTAAAGAAGAATGCCGATTTGGAATGCTTGAAAAAGTCCTATATACCCTTCGAATATCTGTATGAAAGATACGGTCATAGAAAGTCTTACCGTACATTTCATGATGAGTTTTCTATCACTTCTTTGGGTCACATCCACCGCAGAGTGTTTGTATTCATTGTATGCTTCTTGGGTCTAATAGTGTTGCTAATGAAAAGGGAAAGAATTCACATTAGACTGGCAATGGCTGCCAACACCTTAATGGAGGGAATTGAGGGACAAACATACACTATAGTCCCTATGATCATAGCCGACATCAAACGGGATCTAGACCGCTGTCAGAAATGGTCCAAGCATTTCGAGGGTTGCAATTTACTACTACAGCTGTGGTTATTGGAGCATCTTCAAAAGGGTCAGTACCGTCAAGAATTTCCGCAAAGGGCTTGGAACGATCATATTACCTTCCATCACCCTAAGCGGATGACTTACATTCCGGACAGGTTTGCCCCACCGGAAAGTGCCAAAAAATGGGTAAAGTTCTTCAACAATCTGACCGAGGAGCAAGTGCAGTGGATGTTTGAATGGTTCCCAACTGACGAGTTCATCATTAGGTCCAGGGACGCTCCTCACTTAGTGTTGATTGGGTTAAGAGGGATACACCCTTATGTCCCCATCCGGGTTATGAGGCAAGCAGGCAGGCAACAGGTCATACCGCGGGTTGCGAAGATGAGCCATTTTCGGGAAGACTTTCAATACGACGACATCCCTTACAGGTGCCAAGCTCAGCATATGTGGCACTACAAGATCATTGTGGAGAAAAACTCCATTGAGCCAGACAGGTATCACGATGGGCGCGCACCCTTCTACTCGGCATGGTTAGAAGACAACCTAGATGGGATAGTGAATCCAGGAACCGGTCGAGGAAATATGATCATAGGTGAAGATGACGAGACCCAAGTCAAATACAACAAACTACGCAAGAGGGTTCATGACTCCGAGAATGAACATCGGGAGATACTCGAGACAAATATGAGGCTGATCAAGGAATGGAAGGAAATGTCTATCACCTCCAATAGGAGGTTAGAGTATCTGGAGCGAGGCTTGGTGGAGCTGGAAGGTAAAATAATAAAGAGGATCGAAGACTTCCAGAATGCTGAAGGAAGTGAAGGAGGACATCTGGCTAGAGCCTACCTGCTATGCTTTCTAAATGTAATAAGGCCAAGTGCCAATAGTGACTTATCTTTATTATCTTAGTGTCATTTTGGGATTCGTCTATTTTTATGTTAATGAAATAAGGCATTTGCTGGCATCTAAGTTCTCCAAATCAACTTGTCGCTAGGCCTACCTCGGGCGAAATGAGGCCCCCAAATTAGGACGCGAATTTACATTTTTGCAATATGTGTTTAAATACCGCAAATACTCTTTTAAGAATCCTTACTGACTTGGCTACCTTTTGTTTTTACTTATTTCGTTTGATTATTCCCATTCCCCAAAAGGTTGGTTCGTGCCTACTGGCATCATCAGCTTATCACACAAGATCCAGGGGCTCTCTACCTTCTCCTCCTCTTAGTCCACCAAAAGGCAAGGGAAAAGCAAAAATGGAAGATTTGAATGGCACCAGAAAGGAAAACAACACACAGGTTGAACATGTAGAAGCCAAATGATGTTGTTTCACGGTTTTAATAGAAAATACTATAACTCCAGGGTGATCTCGAACATGTTCGGAATGTGGAAAACCTATCCTTCTCACTCAGCGTCCCAGACATCAGTCATCCAAACACCCAGAACCCCACACCACCTCAAAACACACCCAACAAAGCGCCCACAAAATCCTCCTGCACCTCACCAATACACAACCCCACCACAAAATCAAACTATCCCACCACAATACCAGCCAAACACCTACCACACTCCACAAAATGCTCCACCAGTCATTCATGAACCCCAGAATTCCACCAATGATCACCACTATACTCAAACTCCAGGTCACCAAAATAACCCTATATATGTGGAGACCCTACCTCACTCCACTCAACCTATCTCCTATGCACTGGAATCTGTTGAGAAGGACATGCTTATTAAGACCCTAGCCGAGAAGCTCAAGAAGTTGACCAGTCGAGTTCAAGGCGTAGAAGGAGGCAAAGGGATAGAAGGTCTGAACTATGAAGACCTATGCATACAGCCGGATATGGAACTGCTGAGGTTTACAAACCTCCCAAGTTCGAGATGTTTGACGGTGCAGGTGATCCCAGGGTTCATCTAAGGACCTATTGTGACAAGCTTGTCGGGGTCGGAAAGGATGAAAAGATCCGGATGAACTTTTCATTAGGAGTCTTACGGGAGATGCCTTGTCTTGGTACATCAGCCAGGATCCTAAGAAATGGTCCAACTGGGTGAGTATGGCGTCTGATTTTATGGACAGATTCAGGTTCAATACAAAGAATGCGCCAGATGTATTCTACATTCAGAACCTTAAGAAGAAGCCTACTGAGACCTTCCGCGAGTATGCTACTCGTTGGAGGTCAGAATCAGCCAAAGTCAGGCCGACATTGGATGAGGAATAGATGAACAAGTTCTTCGTCAGAGCACATGATCTGCAGTACTATGAAAGTTTGATGGTTATTGAAAACCATAAGTTCTCTGACATCATCAAACTTGGTGAAAGGATCGAAGAAGGAATCAAAAGCAGAATAGTGACAAACATTGAGGCATTGCAGACCACTAATAAAGCATTACAGTCAGGGGGTATATCGAAGAAGAAGGATTTGGAAACAGTGATGGTCGCCCAAGGACCTAAAACTCCTCTTGTTTATCAAAACTCCCCATTTACATACCAAGCACCTCCCCCCACATATCAACTGATCACCTCCACCCACATATCAACCGTCATCTCCACCCACATATCAACCCTCACCTCCTAGATATTCCCAACCATCTCGTTTTCAATCACCTCCAACTCGTCAAAACTACCCAAGACCACGACCTAACTTTGATCGCAGACCACCCAAATAATACACTGCCATTGCTGAAACCATCGACCAGCTATATGAAAGGTTGAAGGCTGCTGGTTATGTAACCCATATCCCTACTGTGGCCGTGGAAAACTCATCTCAATGGGTCAACCCAAATAAGACTTGTGCATATCATTTGGGCATGAAATGGCACACCATCGACGAGTGTTGCACATTGAAGGATAAGATCCATACCTTAATTGACAACAAGGTCATCTAGGAAAAAGAGGCTACACCTAATGTCCGCAATAACCACCTCCCAGATCATAGGGGTGAAGGTATCAATGTGATAGAAACATATGAGGAATGGGATCTGAAAGGATAAATTAGACTTATCACAGAAGGCGACGATCCCAAGAAACCCGCAGTCACACTCAGTCCCATCATAGTGCAGATACAGCCTCCAGTGGAGGTCGAGGTAACTACATCAGTCCCATTTGAAGTTGAGGTAGCACCACCTGCAGCTGCACCTACCCCGTTCGAGGTGGAAGTAGCTGCACCGTTACAGTAACAGTATCAACCACATCGCCTTTCAACACCAAGGTTGTACCATGGGATTATATGGCTGAAGCTAGATGAAAAAGAAAGACCAAAATGGAAGAATCCGGTGTTGCGCAAGGGATGACTAGGACTGGGAGAGTCTATACACCGGAACATTTGGGAGAATCCAGCAAGCAGGCCTTTAACAGACCACCATTATTGAAACAGGCCCAGATGACCTCTGGAGGAAAGTGCAAGTGAGGGAGTATTCGATCATCGACCATCTGAACAAGACTCCTTCTCAAATATCTATCCTGTCGGCTGTTACAGAATTCAGAAGCACACATGAATGCTCTCCTAAAAGTGTTGAGTGAAGCATATGTGCCTAACAACATCACTGGTGGAGAAATGGCCAATATGGTGGGGCAGGTGTTGGAGAGTCACAAAATCACTTTACACGAGGACGAGTTACCACCTAAGGGTCTGAATCACAACAGGGCACTGCATATCACATTGCAATATGAGGATAATTTTATTGCTAGGGTTCTGATTGATGGGGGATCCAACCTCAATATTTTCCCATTGACGACACTGAAGAGGTTGGGCAAAGGCCTATACGAGATACGAGAAGGGACCATGAACGTGAAGGCATTTGACGGGTCTTAGAGAGCTACCATCGGGGAAATTAATCTCTGTCTGCAGATGGGGCCTACATGGTTTGATGTCGAATTTCAAGTGCTGGACATATCTGCATCTTACAATTTGTGGGACGACCATGGATACACGCCGTTGGGGCTGTGGCATCAACATTGCATCAGGAAGTGAAGTTTGAGTGGAACCATCAGGAAGTGATTATCCTTGGAGATGGGAGCAACCCCATTTAAACCCGCCAGACCATCCCGATGGTTGAAAATAGAAGGAGGTTAGGTGGAGAAGCTTATCATCACATCGAGCGGGTCAATGCAATCGACAAAGATAAGTGGTGGGATATCAAGATAGCAAGCATGATGAACTGGAGAGGGTATAAGCCTGGCAAAGGTCTTGGTAAAAATCTTCAAGGCATCACCAAGCCAATACAACCAAAGCGTCATGGCACTACTTTTGGCCTGGGATACCGATACACTTGGAAAGAGTATAGAAACTGGTCGCCACTATGGCGTGGTCCATACTATCCACTGGAGCAGCCTATACCGCACTTAAGTCAGACTTTCCAGCAGACCGACATCATATGGGAATCAGAGGAGGAAGAAGCACTGGCATCCTTAAGGAACCTGTTCCTGGAAGATGAGGACATGGATTGTTGTGTAATTGTTGAGTAGGAGGAGGAGGAAGGCCCTACCATACGAGCTGTAGAGAAAGGATTATTCCTCAAGAATTGGACCATCAGACCATCCAGGGCCCGACGAGTCCCGGGGTAGCAAGGCTGAACAACATCGTTTATCTTGTTTTCTAAGAAAAAATGATTTCCCTTTTGGCATTTTGTTTTAAATAATATTTCCAATGTTCCAAAAAATGTTGTTTAAATTATTGAAAATTGCTTTTATGCTTCAATGAATCGATATTTATTATTACCATTTTTCTCTCATATCTTTATCTATACAGCGTTACTATTTCTTGTCTTGATGAACCGACGACTGTGACATGTAATGAGACAACGCAACATAAGGACAGTGACTCGGAAGAAATGGAAGAAGAAGATGTGATACCTGAGGAAATTGTCAGAGAGGTCGAGAACTTTGAGAACAAGCCTAAATCCAATTTGGACGAAACAGAAATAATCAACTTGGGAGATTCTGAAACTGTCAAGGAAACCCGCATCAGCATTCACTTGTCGCCATCAGAAAAAGAAGAGTATACACAATTCTTGAAAGAGTATGAGGACATCTTTGCACGTTCATACGATGATATGACCGGGTTAAGTACATCCATTGTGGCTCACACGTTTCCCACAAACCCAATGTGTCCACCAGTGAAGCAGAAACTCAGGAAATTCAAGCCTGACATGAGTCCAAAAATCAAGGAGGAGGTTACTAAGCAAATCAAGGCCAAGGTCCTCAGGGTGGTTGAATACCCAACTTGGCTAGCCAACATCGTGCTAGTTCCAAAGAAGGATGGGAAGGTCAGGGTCTGCGTCGATTATCGGGATCTCAACAGAGCCAGCCGAAAGGATGATTTCCCGCTTCCAAACATACACATCTTAATCAACAATTTTGCCAAACATGAACTCCAGTCATTTGTGGATTGTTTCCCCGGTTTCTATCAGATCTGGATGGACGAGGAGGACGCTGAGAAAACCACTTTCATTACACCATGGGGAGTATACTGTTATAAGATGATGCCATTCGGTCTAAAGAATGTTGGGGCCACCTACATGAGGGCTATGCCTATAAATTTTCATGATATGATACATAAGGATATCGAGGTGTATGTGGACGACGTCATCATCAAGTATAAGAAATCCACAGATCATATAGCAGATTTGAGGAAGTTCTTCGATAGACTGCAGAAATACAACCTAAAATTAAACCCCTCAAAGTGTGCATTCGGGGTCCCTGTCGGAAAGTTACTTGGGTTCATTGTCAGCTGCTGAGGGATAGAATTGGATCCGTCAAAAGTCAAATCCATCCAGGAGTTGCCACCGCCAAAGAGTAAGAAATATGTAGTGAGTTTTATAGGATGGCTAAAATACATCAGCCGATTCATAGCCAAGTCCAAAGTTATATGTGAGCCAATTTTCAAGATGTTAAAGGAAGATGTCGCAACTAGTTGGACGGAAGAATGTCAAAAGGCTTTCGACAAGATCAAGAAGTACTTATCAACGCCACCAGTCTTGGTCCCACTAGAGCCAGGTAGACCCTTGCTACTCTACCTTGTAGTGCTAGATGGAGCTTTCGGCTGCGTTCTGGGGAGCACGACGAGACAGGTAGAAAGGACTAAGTTATCTATTACCTGAGTAAGAAGTTCACTCCATATAAAGCACGATACTCTCTATTAGAACGTACATGTTACGCTCTAACCTGGATAGCTCAGAAGATAAGGCATTACTTCTATGCTTACACAAAGTACCTCATATCAAGGATGGATCCCTTGAAACATATCTTTCAGAAGCCCATGCCCACTGGCAAGTTGGCTAAGTGGAAAATCCCGTTGAGCGAGTTCGACATTGTTTATGTAACTCAGAAAGAAGTCAAGGGACATGCACTGGAAGATCATCTTGCTGAAAACCTTGTGGGAGGAGAATACAAACCCCTGAAAACGTATTTTCCCGATGAAGATGTATTATTCATAGGAGAAGATATTTTTGAGTCCTACGACGGTTGGAGGATGTTCTTTGACGGAGCGACAAATTTCAAAGGAGTCGGCATTGGAGTTGTCTTGGTATCGGAAACTAGCCAACATTATCTGGTATCTGCTAAACTCATATTTCCATGCACCAACAACATGGCGGAGTATGAAGCTTGCATACTAGGACTCAACATGGCTATTGACATGAATATCCAGGAGATGCTGGTAATCGGTGATTCAGATTTGCTTGTGCACCAGGTACGAGGAGAATGGGCTACCAAAAATTCCAAGATATTGCCATATCTTCTCCATGTGCAGGAATTGAGAAAGAGGTTCACGAAGATAGAGTTTCGGCATGTTCCCAGGATTCAGAACGAGTTTGATGATGCATTCGCCACTTTGTCCTCCATGATACAGCATCATGACAAGAACTTCATTGATCCTATTCTAGTAAGGATCCATAGCCAGCCGGCATATTATGCCCATGTCGAAGAAGAAACAGACGGTAAACCCTGGTTCCATGATATCAAAGAATATTTGGCAACATGAGAATACCCGGAGCATGCAAATCATACTAAAAAACCTACGCTTCGGAGGTTATCCAACAGTTTTTTCCACAACGGAGAAACCCTGTACAGAAAAATCGCTAATTTGGGATTATTAAGGTGTGTCGTCGTAAAAGAAGCTTCTAAACTACTTGAAGAGATACATGCTAGAACCTGCGGCCCGCATATGAATGGCTTCGTTTTGGTCTAGAAAATCCTTAGGGCCCGTTATTTCTGGATGATCATGGAAACATATTGCATCCAATATGTCCAAAAATTCTACCAATGTCAAGTACATGCAGATATGATAAGAGTGTCGCCAAATGGGCTCAATGCAACAAGCTCGCCTTAGCCATTCGCCGCCTGGGGATTGGATGCCATTGGTCCAATCGATTCCACCGCTTCAAATGGGCACCGATTCGTCTTGGTAGCTATTGATTACTTCACCAAATGGGTCGAAGCAGCATCTTATAAGGCAGTGACTAAGAAAGTTGTGGCAGATTGTCCGCGACCAGATTGTTTGTCGGTTTGGAGTTCCAGAATCAATCATCACTGACAACGCCTCCAATCTTAACAATGATCTGGTGAAGGCCATGTGTGAGAATTTCAAAATCAAGCACAAGAATTCCATCACCTATAGACCTCAGATGAACGGAGTTGTAGAAGCCGCCAACAAGAATATCAAGAAGATACTAAGAACGATAGTGGAAAATCACAAACAGTGGCACAAGAATACCGCACCACAGTACGCACATCAACCGAGGCAACTCCCTACTTGTTGGTTTATGGTACATAAGCTATTATTCTTGCCGAAGTGGAGATTCCTTCCTTGAGGATCATACAAGAAGCTGAGCTCAGCGACGCAGAATAGATAAGGAGCCGTTATGAGAAATTAACCCTCATAGACGGAAAAATGATGAATACAGTGTGTCACGGGAAACTTTATCAGAACAGGATGTACAAAGCCTTTAATAAAAGAGTCAAGCCGAGACAGTTCACACCAGGGTTGCTGGTGTTGAAGAAGATTTTTCCGCATCAGGATGAAGCCAAAGGGAAATTCTCTCCCAACCGGCAAGGCCCTTACATGGTTCACAGAGTATTGAAAGGAGGATCCCTCATACTTGCAGAAATGGACGGAGAAATTCGGCCAAAACCGATCAACTCAGATGTAGTCAAGCGATATTATGTGTAATTGTTTGTGTTTTTCACAAGATGATGTAAATTGAACTACGCTCGACCTGATTCCTGTTTAAGAGGGGATACGTAGGCAGAGCCATGTCGGTTCGGTCACAATTCAATAAAAATCTTATCCCCTCCCCAAATCAGAAACTGGGGAAAATATTTGAGGAGGACCCTCAAAATTCTACATCAAGAGAGGTTGCAACGTCTCGGATCGTGTCACAATCATCGGTTCATCTAACCAATTTCTTAAAAAATATATTCTTACTACGTCTTTGAAAACTATGCATGCTTGCTTGTGAAATAACCCTGTTTAGCAAATGCTACCCTCAATGATTTGAACAGGATCTTCAGACCAAGCAAAGCAATCCAAGCAAGCCGACGGAGGCACGAACCGACCTCCTCCTTTACATAACTCACAATTTTTCTTTGGATGCAGGAACGAAGAATATACATGCCTCGAAATCACAATATTCATAACAACCGTGATACTGAAATCTACTACCAGCTAAGAAAACTTTGCTATCATCTGCTATTTATTCTATTTTTTCGCATGGGACTAAGCCCTGTCCCAAACCCTGCATGAGGCTAATCCCTGCCTCCTCTTTGCATAAGGCTAAACACTGCCTTTCATCTATATGAGGCTAAGCCCTGCCTCCTATCTGCATAAGGCTAAGCACTGCCTTCCATCTGCATAGGACTAAGCCATGTCCCAAATCTCGCATGAGTCTAAGCTCTGTCTCCATCTGCATGAGGCTAAGCCCTGCCTCCTCTTTGCATAAGGCTAAGCACTATCTTTCATCTGCATGAGGCTAAGCCCTGCCTCCTATATGCATAAGGCTAAGCATTTCCTTCCATCTGTATGGGACTAAGCCCTGTCCCAAATCTTACATGAGACTAAGCTCTGTCTCCATCTGCATGAGGCTAAGCCATGCCTCTCCATTTGCATAAGGCTAAGCTCTGCCTTCCATTTGCATGGGACTAAGCCCTGTCTTGAATCTTGCATGAGACTAAGCACTGTCTCCATATTTGCATGAGGCTAAGCCCTGCCTCTCCATTTGCATAAGGCTAAGCTCTGCCTTCCATCTTGCATGAGACTAAGCCCTGTCCCGAAACCTTGCATGAGACTAAGCTCTGTCTCCATTTACATGAGGCTAAGCTCTGCCTCCATATCTGCATAAGGCTAAGATTTGCCTTCTATCTGCATGGGACTAAGCCATGTCCCGAATCTTGTATGAGGCTAAGCTCTGCCTCCTATTTGCATAGGGCCGATTAGTGCCTTCTTATTTGTCGAGACTAAGCGTTGTCTCTCCGGCACTATCTATTTTGCTCTTCTTTCGGGCTAAGCTCTGCCCTCAACTTCACAAGACTAAGCCTTGTCTTGTTGCTTTTGACATTGTATTATTGCATCTCATGGGCTGAAATATCGCCAACTTGTCAAAAGATGTCATTGTCTAAAGGCATCATCCTCATAGCCGGAAGACACCATGCCATGGCTTGAGGATCTATCAAACTTGCATATCATTATTCAAAGGCGTCATGGTTCGGAGGCACCATTTTCATGGCCCGAGAACATCATTTCATGGCATGCGAATCCCTCACTGAATAATTCATGGCCCAGGACACCATGGTCTAAGGACGTCATCCTCAATCGTCCAAAGACAATTCGCATGGTCCGAAGGGAATCTGCATCATGTTTAAATTTCCGCACAAATATATGCTCATAGCATCTCTTTACTTGCAGGTGACCCGATAAGCAACCGCCACCCCAACAGGAGCAATCCCGCTCCAGTTCCTTCAGAGTATCTCAAACCTGACCGCTCACCATAACCATCTTTCCAAAATCCCACGCCCGTTCTTGTGATGACTTCATCGGTATATTCCGCCGATGAATCTAGAACAACACACGGGATGATTCTTGTAAAACCAGGGATATGTAGGCAGCCTAGGAACCAGAGTGCGGCCTAAATCTCTCAAACCATCTCGCTCGGTCAAAATTGGCCATCATAACAACTCTTTCATCCTTTCCCGGTAAAGAGGGGCAGCTGTTGATACTCAATTTTTCCCTATAATATTTTTCAAATGCATATACACCTTCAAAACTATGCATTAGCATCAATTGATATTTTTCCATAATTTCTACATTTTTAAATTAACTTATCTCAGTAATTTATTTATATAAATAATTACAAAATTGCATCACAAAGGACTTTATAACATTTCATGATTTAATTTTACTATTTATACTCATATTAAGCTCAAATTATTTGCACAAATAGCCACATTTACATTTTTCGGTTACAAATGCAATAACTTTGCAATTATAGCCCATGCATGCATTGTTACAATATTTTACCAGAAAATAGCTCATTGTATTTTTAAAATATTGAGTAATTATTTTAAAGCATTTCTATGCATGAAATTAATTTTTTATAATTTGTTAATTATTTTATAAAATATTTTTTATCAATTGTTTGGGTATTTAACAAATAACTCTTTTTATTTTCAGACTTATCCCTTTAACACCAGCCCAGAACCCCTTTAATATCAACCCAAAAGCCAGCCTAAACCCCTTAGGCCCAATCTGCCTACCCCGACCCAATAAGCCCCGTTCAATCATGGTCGTTGATCATTTTGATCAACGGTCCACGATGACCCTTACCATAATGAATCCTAACCTACCCCAAACTCTTTTCATTCTTTCCCAACCCCGCCGTCATCATCACCCTCATCTCTCAATTCCCTCTCAACCTAACCCTAACTGCAATCGCCGTCATCGGCAAAGACCACCCTTCTATGGTGCTCCTGTGCATTCTCCGACCACCCCTGGTCTCCTACACTCCATGGCTCTTCGATTTCTTGGGTCCTTGAGAAGATCTCAAGTAAACCCAACTTCTTCTGGTTCAAAACTTGCCTGTCTCACACCATTTTTCGTTTGTAAGTAAGGATTTCTCTTTGTTTTATTTATGAATCCATGGGTTTTTTGACCAATTCTCTTCATCTCTATTATTTTTCTGAAAACCCTAGTTCGATACTTGTTTAATCAAAGAATTAGATCCTTTGACCAAATCTATTTTTAGGATGAACGCGGGTTACTGATAATCAAGGAAATAATATTAAATAAAGAAGAATAAGTAAAAGGCAATAGTATGATACGCAGAAAAGTAAAGTGTGTTGTATTCGAAGTTCAGATGATCTTTACAAGTTACATTCCCCTCCTTTATATAGGGGTTTTCTTAATATAACGTCTACTTCTTGCAATGATCGTCCACTAATGACTAATTATTACATTAATAGGGCGTTACAAAGGGTAACCGTAACTATTGTATGAAGGTTACATAACATATGAGTCATTAATTGAGGATCCCTGGATCTGCCCGTAGCTCTGTCTGGATTCATTCTGACCGTGTCTCTTCCCTAACTCAATCAAGTTTAGTTTCCCGTGCCCGATTACCTCGTAGGTTTATTAATCTGTGACTCTTTGTTCCGTACCTCTTTATAGAATCATATCCAGCTGCCGCATTTTCCTTGGTCCACGTAGCCGAATGAGTTGTCATGAATCACCTTACGTGTGAACCTCTTTTTTACCAATACAGATAGTCCCCCCACTTACCATTTATTTATCGGTTAATATTTGGTAAGTGGATACACATTTATGGCAGGAATATTTTGCCGCCGCTTTACCCCGAAACATTGTATCCTTCTCTGAACATAGGCGTCGTTTGTCACTTCTATTTAATGCTCAAATCACGTGTCCCTTACGGATTGGTTCTGCAGTTTCTCGGCGCCTTTTAGGGCTTTTTGCGGCTGCGTCAGTCATGAAGTGACACCTTCACTTATGACTTTTCATCATTGTTTTTTCCCATGTTTGACGGTTGTTCTTAAGTATAAATACCTCCCTTCTTTTCTTTATTCCACGAAACACTTTCTAACTTGTTTCTTTTACTTGTAAAGAATTTCTTCTTGCCTTCGTAAACATGTCTTCTTCAAATCAACCGAAAAGAGTGATAGATGTTGAGAGTTTAACACCTTCTTCTGCTCCGACTAGGAGTCGGAGAGGTGGTAGACTAAGGAGTCTCGGATCCTCTCCTTCGAGAGGCTCTTCTTCTTCTCAGATAGTATCCCCTCCTTCTGCTAGGTCTTCAGTTTCTTCAAGAGATAGGGCTTCTAGGTCCTTATCAAGAGGTAGAGAACATCATGAACACCTTCGTGAACCTCGAGTTGACGAAATCATTCCCGTTGAGTTTGTCTTTACTAGGGACAATCAGGTCCTCGTAGATCAGTCTTCTTCCCTGGATAGTGTTGAGAGGTATCCCACTTTTATTACTGAAGGTCAGATTTCCCTTGTTCGTAGGGAATATTTTTGGAGGTCTGATTTCCCTCTCTATATTCCGAATAGTAATCAAAGAATAACATCTTACAAGACAGGATATTCTTTTGTTTATACGTACCCTTTCACTTTAGGGTTTAGACCTCCCATTGATCCAGTCATAATCGAATTCTGTCATTTCTTCAATATTTACTTAGGACAAGTTGGTCCGCTTGTGTGGCGAGTTGTCGCGTGTCTTAGCAGTTTAACTTCTTTAGCCTCGGTTCCTTTTACTTTTAACAATATTATTCATCTTTATTCTCCTGCCTTATTTTGGCTAGGGGTTTTTACTCTGGCTGCCAGGAGTAAAAGAGTGTTGGTAACCCCTGGAGATGATAAGGACAGAGGTTGGTACCTCAAGTACGTCGCTGTGCCCACTGCTGGTTTAGTGGGTGCAGAAAATCTTCCCTTCACTGAGAAGTGGAATCGTGCACGTGAGTACATTTTAGCTCACATTTGTTATTTTTCTTCTTTTTGCTTGAAGTGTTTCACTAACGACGTATCTGTTTCTTCTTCCTTCAGCAATCATGGGTACTGTTGAGAATGTCTCTGGTATCCGTGATTGGGTAGAATAATTGCTGTCGGTTGCTCCCTTGGAGGAAAGGTCCTGGAAGTACTTCTCTGGGAAGTACGGTTGGCAAGTAAAGACCCACGGTAAGTGAAGCTTTTATTTCCGCTTATTTCCTTACTCGAGCCTCTTTTCTTTTTTTTCCTTAATCTTTTTCCTTTTGATAGGTTTTTCTGCTCGTGGTGTGTCTGCTACATCCATTCCAAATATGTCTTTGGCTCAGGCTCAAGAGATTATTGCTGGTTCTTCTTCCTCGAAGAGGAAGGTTGGTGAGTTTCGATCTGCACAAGAAGAAGAAGAAGATGAGGACACTTTGGTGCACAGGTCACGAAGAAGGAGGATGATCTCGGACGATGAGTCTTCACCCGTGGTTGTGCCTTCCGTGCCTCAGGTCATACCCTCTACCTCTGAAGATGTTTCTCCCTCTCCTGTACATGAATCTGTGGATCATCCGTTCCACGAAGGTTTTGGTCCTGCTATTGATGAAGTCCCCTTGGCTGTCTTTCCCGCTTCTTTCAGAGAAGCTCATTTGTCTGATCCTTCTATTTACTCCACTCCCTTAGCTATTACTACTCCTTCTTCTGCCATGCCCGTGGTTCTTTCACCCCCTCGAGTTTCCGTGCTTGTTACTTCTTCTGCTCAACAAATTTCCTTACCTGTGGCTCCTTTACCTCAGCCTGCTTCCCTGCCTCCTGTTAGAGAAGTAGGGTCTTCCAGCAGGGAGATGAGGCAAGTGTTTATTGAGGTTCCGGATGGTGGGAGCCTTTTTAAGAAATCCGGCAAACCTGAAGTGTGGCTGAAGCCTTTGATTGGCCCGTCAGAGAAGATCAAGCTTGATAGCCATAGTGCCCTTACATGGGCTAATGAAGTCGTCCATTCTTCTTTGAAAATGCGTTCCCTCTTATTTTATTTTTGTACGTGAAATCTATCGTATATAATTAATTTCTTTTTTTGTAGACCGATCTTATAGGCATAGAGCTTATGAAAAGGATTTCTAACACGGAGCAAGAGCTAAAGGAGTGGCATGCTGAAGAAGGGAATTGGAAGGTACAGTATGATAGCTTAAGGATCGACATGGATGACTTATAAGAAGAAAGGAATACCTTGAAGTGATAGATAAGGATCATGTCGGCAGAACTGGCAGTAGAGAAGGCTTCTTCCAATCAGGTTGATAAGGACAAGAGCATTCTCGAATCTTCATTTGCTGAGCAGTTGTCCCGTGCCTCAGAAGAAGTTAGGAACTTGAAAGACTTGATAGGGCAGAAGGAGGAATACTCAGGCGAGCTTGTGCAATCACTCACCCGGACTCAGAAAGATCTTCGTAATGCTTTAGACAGAGTCCAATCTCTGGAGGAGTCGATTGTACCTTTGAGGGCTGCCCATGAAGCTGCTGAAGCGGATAAGGATGGGCTAAGGGCTGAGCTTCAAATATGGGCGAGAGATTATGAAGATCTTGAAGAGGGGGCTGTTGTCGATGTGATCTGGGCGTACATGAATTCTCGCCTTGACACATTGACGGAAATGAGTCAAGAGGGTTTCGACCTTAGTGCTGAAATAGCTAAAACTAAGGAAGCCATGGAGAAGGCTCAACAAGGTCATAACCTATCTTCACTTGATGGTGAGACTTCTGCTGCTCATGCCTCTTCGTCCCAAGTTGCTCATGTTCCTGCTGCTAGTGAAGAAGTCAATCCTCCTCCTCAAGAAGATTAAAGTGTTGGTTCACCCTTTTTTTTATTTGATTGGTAGTTACTCCCAGCTCCATCGGGGGTAAATTTGGATCTTTTTAAAGTCCCCAACTGACAACTTAGGGGCACCTTAATGTATAAATTATATACGGCTTAGTTCTTACTTAGCCGCTCTTTTTTTAATATATGCAAGTTATGACTTTTTGCTTTTAGCTTCTGTTTCACTCTTAAGTCTTTTGCATGTTTTGATTTTTGAGGTTATTGATTTACCTCTGAATTTTTGCATGAAGATGCCGAAATCACTCGTACCTTTTCGTAGTAGGCACGGTGTTGTATATAAAATATGAGCCTTTTTTGTCGTAGGCTTTGTTTATGAAAGGGGGCCCTTTTTGGTTGTCACTTAATGAAGAAGACGTCTCAACTTCATAATGGTGTAATAATGCGATAGAGTGATAGGAAATTTTTACATGTTTAAGAATGTTTCAGAGGGAAGTTTTTTGTTTGAACTTCCACGACATTTTACATGTGTTCTGATTATCGTCTAAAACTCATGTTCCAACTGTTTTTGCTTAACAGATTTGATATACACTTGTATTTCGTAACTGTTTTTCATAGGTAACAGTTTTTCGAGTTAATAGAAGGGAACAACTATTTTTCATTAGTAACAGTTTTTCTAAGGATTGGGGTTTTTACCCGTAACTGTTTTTGTTGACAAAAGTTTTTAATAAGTACGGGGGGAAAACTTTTTCATCCGTAACTGTTTTATTTGATAACAGTTTTCTATATGAGTACAAAGATTTCATAATTGTTTTAAATCACAACAATTTTTTGAATGAGTACAATGATGATGATCTTTTACCCCTAACAATTTTTGTTACAACAGTTTTGTATAAGTACAAAGATGTGCATTTCTTCCTCGTGGCTAATATTTTTCCTTTCAACCTGAACATGTTCGAAGGTTTTTTGAATTAGGCTTTGTATTTGAGTCTTCGGCTCTTTCGATTTTGCTCGTATCACTTGACTTGTTGGGTAGATGGATCTTCAGGCTCGAGCTTTGACTTTTTGATAGTCTTCTTCGCTTTGTCTTAGACTTCCATATTGTATAGTCCCCCAAGTGTTTGAGCTTTGAAGAATGAAATCTCAAGCACTTGATTATTCCTTCCTTGTGGTCCTTTTCCTGAAAAGGAAAAACGTGCGGGACTCGAAGGTATATAGTTTTTTAGATGATAACTGCTTAACCCTTTAAAACGTCCATAAGAAAGTGTAACCCTAGACCGGGAATTCAGTTATTTCCTCGCGTCTTTGCAGGTCTAATATCATCATCTGGTGATGGGATAGATTTATGCCTATCATCTAAAAAAGTTAGTAAAATTTTAAATGTTCAAAATAAAATCGAATGTGCGATACCTGAACGACGGTACTTCAAATACATGGATTTTGATCTTTCAACCGCAACTGTTTTATTTGATAACAGTTTTCTATATGAGTACAAAGATTTCATAACTGTTTTAAATCACAACAGTTTTTTGAATGAGTACAATGATGATGATCTTTTACCCCTAACAGTTTTTGTTACAACAGTTTTGTATAAGTACAAAGATGTGCATTTCTTCCTCGTGGCTAATATTTTTCCTTCCAATTTGAACATGTTCGAAGGTTTTTTGAATTAGGCTTTGTATTTGAGTGTTCGGCTCTTTCCATTTTGCTCGTATCACTTGACTTGTTGGGTAGATGGATCTTCAGGCTCAAGCTTTGACTTTTT
>ML271208.1:0-32109 GCA_005239495.1 Nicotiana undulata
TGTACTTATCCCCCAGAGGCTGCAAAGTTAGGATAACTCCACATTTCTTCATCTCTGTTGTGCCAATTGAATTCTAAATACTAATTGAGTCTCTAATTACTCTCTCGTAGATGGAGAGAACGCGTGCTTCCTCATCGACCGATTAACAGCCTGACCCTCCTATTGCAGCTCCTACGAGGGGTCGAGGCTGAGGCCGTGCTAGAGGCCGAGGCAAAGCTAGAGCAGCAGCTCTAGTTGAGGACTCACAAGTAGACTATGTCGGTGATGTTCCTACTAATACAATCCTACTTGGACCAGCTCAGGTCCCAGAGGGGTTCATTGCTACCCTAATGCTTCAAAATGCTCTAGTCTGCTTAGTGGGACTCATGGAGAGTGTGTCTCAGGCCGGTCTTCTTCCTACTGCACCAGCTGGTTCTCAGGCTGGGGGAGGTACCTAGACTCCTGTTATTCATACCCCATAGCAAGTTGCCACTCAATTTCAGACTCCAGCACCTCAGACAGCCGGAGTAGCTCAGTCGTGTATTGTGGCACCGACAGTTGAGGGAGCAGCTATGTCAGCAGATGCCCTATGGAGGTTGGATAGATTCACCGAGTTATTCACTGCTACATTTACCAGTGCACCATCAGAGGATCCCCAGGATTATTTGGACAGCTGCCATGAGGTTCTTCGGAACATGGGCATAGTAGAGTCCAATGGAGTTAACTTTGCTACCTTTCGGTTATCTGGCGCAGCCAAGACTTGGTGGAGGGATTATTGCTTAACTAGACCAGCTGGGTCTGCAACATTGACTTGGATTCAGTTCTCAGAGGTCTTCTTGGGGAAGTTCCTTCCCATTACTCAGCGAGAGGATCTTCGGAGGCAGTTTGAGCGTCTCCAGCATGGTTCTATGTCAGTCACTTAGTACGAGACCAGGTTTATCACCTTAGCCAAGCATGCATTGATAATACTTCCCACTGATCGGGAGAGGTTTCAGATATTTATTGAGGGTTAGGCCCAGCCTATCAGACTTCAGATGGCCAGGGAGTCAGGTACTGATATTTTCTTCCAGGATGCGGCCGATGTGGCCAAGAGGATTGAGATGATTTTATCATAGAGTGGTGGTCAGGGAGCTGACAAGAGGCCCCGTCACTTTGGTAGATTCAGTGGAGCCTCATCTGGAGGCAGGGATTCTTTCGGCAGAGGTCAGTCACCCTGACCTTTTCAGTCAGCACTTAAGGTATCTCACCGTGCACCGCAAGCTCCTATTAGTGCACCACCAGCATCTATCAGTACACAGCCGCTTTAGAGTTACCAGGGTGGTTATTCGGGTCGTCCGGGACAGTTCCAGAGTCCCCAACCATATTAGCAGAGGTTGTGTTATTCTTGTGGTGTTCCGGGGCACATTGCGAGGTATTTCCCCAGGGTTTCGGGTAGTTCTCAGTATCAGGGTTCTCGCGCCATGGTCCCCGCAGAAGGTGCACCCCCACCCCCTCAGCCAGCTAGGGGTTGTGGTCGTGGTGCCCGAGGTGGAGCTCAGACTCATAGAGGTGGAGCACAGGCCACGAGAGGTAGAGGTTAGCTCGTAGCAGGTAGATTCGGAGACGTGCAGGTTAGAGGGACTCAGCCCCGGTGCTATGCTTTTCCTGCCCGTCCTGATGCTGAGGCTTCTGTCGCAGTTATTACAGGTATGGTTTCAGTTTGCAACCGAGAGGCTTCGGTGTTATTTGATCCGGGTTCTACATTCTCCTATGTGTCTTCATATTTTGCCCCTAATCTGAGCATGCCCCGTGAATCCGTGAGTACTATTGTGCATGTGTCTACACCGATGGGTGATTCTATAGTGGTAGATCGAGTCTACCGTGCTTGCTTGGTAGTTATTGGTGGTCTGGAGACCCATTGTTATCTTTTGCTTCTTGATATGGTTGACTTTGATGTTATGTTGGGGATGGATTGGTTATCCCCCTATTATGCTATTCTGGACTGTCATGCCAAGACAGTGACCTTGGCCTTGCTAGGGGTACCTCGTTTGGAGTAGAGGGGGACTCCTAGTCATTCTTTTGGTAGGGTTATTTCATATATGAAGGCTCGGCGCATGGTCGAGAAGGGTTGTTTGGCCTATCTGGCCTATGTTCATGATTCTAGTGCCGAGGTTCCTTCCTTGGAGTCGGTGGCCGTAGTTCGTGAGTTTCCAAAGGTATTCCCTGCTGACCTGCTGGGTATGCCACCCGACAGGGATATTGACTTTTGTATTGAGGTAGCTCCGGGCACTCAGCCCATTTCTACTCCGCCGTATCGTATGGCCCCGCCAGAGTTGAAGGAGCAGTTGCAGGATTTGCTGGATAAAGGCTTCATTACGCATAGTGTTTCTCCTTGGGGTGCTCCAGTGTTGTTTGTCAAGAAGAAAGATGGCTCAATGAGGATGAGTATTGACTACCGGCAATTGAATAAGGTCACTATTAAGAACAAGTATCCCTTGCCGAGGATTGATGATCTCTTTGACCAGCTTTAAGGTGCTACAGTGTTCTCCAAGATAGACTCGAGATCTGGTTACCATCAGCTGAGGATCAGGGCGTCTGATGTTTCTAAAACAGCTTTTCGCACTCGTTATGGGCACTATGAGTTTTTGGTGATGTCATTTGGGTTGACAAATGCCCCCGCTGCTTTTATGGAGTTGATGAATCGGGTGTTCAGGCCTTATTTGGACTCGTTCGTGATTGTGTTTATTGATGATATCTTTATCTATTCCCGTAGTCGAGAGGAGCATGAGCAGCACCTTAAAGTCATCCTCCAGACTCTGAGGGATAGTCATTTGTATGCCAAATTCTCCAAGTGTGAGTTTTGGTTGAGTTCAGTTGCATTTCTAGGACACATGGTTTCATCAGAGGGTATTCAGGTGGACCCCAAGAAGATTTCAGCAGTTAGAGATTGGCCTAGGCCCACTTCAGCTACAGAGATTCAGAGTTTCTTGGGCTTAGCAGGTTACTATCGCCGATTTGTGGAGGGTTTTTCATTTATCGCAGCCCCGATGACCAGGTTGACCCAGAAGTGTGCTAAGTTCAGGTGGTCTGATGAGTGTGAGGCGAGCTTTCAGAATCTCAAGACAGCCTTTACCACGGCACCAGTGTTAGTATTGCCCTCAGGTACAGGACCGTATACCGTGTATTGTGATGCTTCACGGGTTGGGCTGGTTGCAGTGTTGATGCATGACGACAAGGTTATAGCATATGCTTCTTGTCAGTTGAAGATTCATGAGAAGAACTATCCCGTCCATGATTTAGAGCTTGCATCTATTATTCACGCTTTGATGATTTGGAGGCACTATCTGTACGGAGTGTCATGTGAGGTGTTCACAGACCATAAGAGCTTGCAGTATCTGTTCAGACAGAAGGATTTGAATATAAAGCAGAGGAGATGGTTAGATTTGCTGAAGGATTATGATATTACCATACTCTACCATCCGGGGAAGGCCAATGTGGTGGCCAATGTGGTGGCCGATGCCTTGAGCCGGAAGTCAGTTAGTATGGGCAATCTAGCTTATTTATCAGCCGGGGAGCGACCTCTTGCGGGGATGTTCAGGCTTTAGCAAATCGATTTGTGAGATTGGAGGTTTCTGAGACTGGCAGTGTTTTGGCCCATATTGTGGCCCGTTCTTCATTGTATGACCGTATTCGAGCCAGGCAGTATGAAGATCGACATTTATGTGTTCTCAAAGATACAGTCCGGCACGGAGGTGCCAAGCAGGTTATGGTTGATGATGAGGGAGTTATGCGGATACAGGGCCGTATTTGTGTACCTGATGTGGAGGGTATTCGTGAGTTGATACTTCGGGAGGCCCATAGTTCCCGGTATTCCATTCATCCGCGCGCCGCAAAGATGTACCAGGACTTGCGGCAGCATTATTGGTGGCGTATAATGAAGAAGGATATTGTAGCTTATGTAGCTCGGTGCTTGAACTGTCAGCAAGTTAGGTACGAGCACCAGAGAACCGGTGGTTTGATGCAGCAGATTCAGCTTCCTGAGTGGAAGTGGGAGCGTATCTCCATGGACTTTGTAGATGGGCTCCCACGAACTCAAAAGATGTTTGATGCGGTTTGGGTTGTTGTGGATAGGCTGATCAAGTCAGCACATTTCATTCTGGTATCAGTTTCATATTCAGCGGAGAAGTTGGCAAAGATATATATGAGAGAGATTGTTCGATTGCATGGTGTGCCTTTATCCATTATATCAGACAGAGGTACTCAGTTTACCTCCCATTTCTGGAGAGTATTTCAGCGAGAGTTGGGCACGCAGATTTATTTGAGCACAACATTTCATCCTCAGACGGACGGACAGTCCGAGGGTACTATTTAGATTTTGGAGGATATGTTGCGAGCTTGTGTCATTGATTTTGGTGGTTCATGGGACCAGTTCTTGCCCTTAGCTGAGTTTGCCTACAACAACAGCTACTAGTCGAGTATTCAGATGGCTCTGTATGAGGCGTTGTATGGTAGACGGTGTCGGTCTCCAGTTGGATGGTTTGAGTCGGGAGAGGCTAGATTGTTGGGTTCTGAGTTAGTCCAAGATGCCTTGGACAAGGTGAAGATTATTCATAATAGACTTCGCATAGCTCAGTCCAGGCAAAAGAGTTATGCGGATCGCAGAGTTCGAGACTTGGCTTTTATGATAGGAGACCACGTGTTTCTTCGAGTGTCGCCTATGAAAGGCGTGATGAGGTTCGGGAAGAAGGGAAATTTGAGCCCTAGGTACATTGGTCCATTTGAGATTTTGGATAAGGTAGGAGAGGTGGCCTACAGACTTGCCTTGCCACCGAATTTTTCAGCCGTGCACCAAGTGTTTCATGTATCTATGCTCAGGATGTACATTGCAGATCCATTCCATGTTCTTGACTTTGGCGGTGTCCATTTGGACCAAGATTTGTCTTATGAGGAGGAGCCAGTAGCCATATTAGCTAGGCAGGTTCGTAAGTTGAGATCGAAGAGTTATCCTTCGGTTCGTGTTCAGTGGAGAAGTCAGCCTGCTGAGGCAGCTACTTGGGAGTCCGAGTCTGACATGCGGAGCCGTTATCCCCATCTTTTCTCAGACTCTGGTACTCTTCTATGTCCGTTCGAGGACGAACGTCTGTTTTAGAGGTGGAGATTGTGACGACCCAAAAGTTCATCCTGTATAAATCTAGCTAAATCTGTGTTCCGAAGCCCCGAAAACCTCCGTGAATCTCACCTCGATATGCGTGCGTAGCCCGGGCAGGTAGCCAGGAAGCTTTTATTTGAAAACTTGAGAAAAAAATGAAATTTCTAATAATTAATTGATTAAAGTTGACTTTGGTCAACAATTTTGGTAAATGGACCCGGACCCGTGATTTGACGGTCCCGGAGGGTCCGTAGGAAAATATGGGACTTGGGCGTATGCCCGGAATCGAATTCCGAGGTCCCAAGCTCGAGAAATGAATTTTTAAAGAAAATTGTTTTCTGAAAAATATAAAGGTTGTTTTTTAAAATGAATATTCATGTGAAAACCGTGTTATCGGGCCCGTATTATGGTTCCATAGGCCGGAACAGGTTTAATATATTTTATGTGAGGTATCTGTGAAATTTAATGTAAAAGGACTTTATATGACATGTTTCGGATCAAAATCGGAATAATTTAACCTTATGATGTTTTAAGAAAATTCTATGAGTTTTGAGGTTTAATTCATTGATTTTGATGTTAATTTGGCGTTTTAATCACTTGAATAAATCCATAGGATGATTTGGGAGTTGCGTGTATATTTGGGTTTGAACCCCGAGGGCTCGGTGGTGTTTCGGGTAGGTATTCGGGGTGTTTTAACTCATGAAAACACTGCTGGTGCACCCATTTCTGGTGTGCCTGCACCTGCGAGCCTAGGGCCGCAGGTGCGGTCCCTCTCGCAGGCGCAGACAAATCTCCGCAGGAGCGGACCTATTTCCGCAGGTGCGACCCCCTATTGGCCTGACCCAATTCCGCAGGTGCGACCTTTTTCCCGCACCTGCGAGATTGCAGGTGCGATCCATGTACCGCAGGTGCGAGAGTCGAACAGTGATTTTTTTAAAAAACAATTTCACACGTTCTTTCTCTCACTATTTCTCAAAAATAGAAGACCTAGGGCGATTTTATCAAGAGATTTTCTTCCCAACTCGTACGTAAGTGCTCACTAACTGATTTTCCTCCAACTTTCTAAGGTTTTTCATCAATTAGCATAAAAAATCCTAGGGTTTTAAGGATAGAAATTAGGGGGTTTTGGGTAGAGTTAGGGCTTATGGGATTTTGGGTAATCCAACCTCAATTTGGGGTCGGATTTCAAAACAAATTATATATTTGAACTCGTCGGGGTATGGGTAATTAGGTTTTTGTCCGAGCCTCGTGTTTGGACCAAGCGGGCCCGGGGTCGAATTTTTGTATTTTGGGAAGAATGCTAGGAATTGTATATTTAGGCTATGGGATTGTATTAATGAGTCATTATTGATGTTAATAAGTTAACTATGTCTAGATATTGTCGTTTCAGAGTTGAATTCAAAAGGAAAGGCGGTATTAGAAGCTTGAATTGCTATTCTTGGACCCGAGGTAAGTTTCTTGCCTAGCTTTGGTGAGGGAATAGGTATCGTGTGCTATGTGCTATGTATTTATCATGTTCAATGCATAGGTGAGGTGACGAGTATCTATGCATTGTGTGTCAAGCATGCCCGTAAGTCTGTTTTGATGAAATTCTTGTTATTACTCCCATATTCATTATATTGTGAAACTGTCTCTACTTGGAAGTTGATTGTTGTTGAAAATCCTTGTTGATAAACTTGTGATGTGAATGTTCGATTGAGAGCTCAATTGTAAAGGATATACCTGATCAGTGTGGTTATAGCTGAGACCCTTGCCGGGCAACTGTTATGATATTGACTAATAGTATTCCCCTTGACGGGTGATTATGACTTGTGTTTTCCACTATTTTGTATCCCTTTCCATTTGATAATTGTCATTGTTATGGTGAGGAAGAGTGTAAATCACGAAGGGTGATGCCGTGCCATGATTTACATTGATTACATCGTATATTGCATAGTGAGGAAGATAGTAAAAGCACGAAGGGTGATGTCGTGCCATGATTGATATTGATTACACCATATATTGCGTAATGAGGAAGAGAGTAAAAGCACGAAGGGTGATGCCGTGCCATGATTCCTGTCATTTTATGTTGTACAATCCCATTGTGAGGAAAAGAGTAAAAGCACGAAGGGTGATGCCGTGCCATTATTTACATTGCTGGTATTTATACTTGTTACGTTAGCATTCTTGTTAACTTACCTTTCTCGTTTGCTCTATGTGTTTAATTAATTGCTTTACCTCACTTGTTACCCCCCATTAACTGCTCCCGTGTCCCATATTTATCTACTTATCTCTTGTCTTTTTCCATGTTATATGTTGTAGAGTAGAACAGGTTAATGTGTGTTGTCCGGTCTAGCCTCGTCACTACTTCGGCCGAGGTTAGGCTCGGCACTTACTGAGTACATGGGGTTGGTTGTACTGATGCTACACCTGCACTTCTTTATGTTGTACAGATCCCGCAGCCGGACCTAGTAGACATCGTTAGAGGGATTATCCTTCAGTCCACCTCGGAGATTGCAAGGTAGACCCGCAGACGTTCGTGGGCCTTGACATCTCCTCTATCCCTTTTTCTTCCTTCTTGTCTTTTTCATGTATTTCCAAAGACAGTTGAATACAGTTATTGTTCAGCCCCTTGTTTGTAGTAATCTTTTAGTATGTCCGTTAGTTAGTGACTCCAGATTCAGGGATTGTTACAACGTATTGTATTTGTTTTCTATCACCTAGTCCTGTTTTTTATCTATTTCCGCTGTTAAAATTTGTAAACTATTTTTGGTTAATTCTGTTAATTCGGTGTTATCATGTTAGTTTAACTGTACACGGTGGCTTGTCTAGAGGGTTTAACATTAGACGCAGTCACGGCCTGAAGGTGGGATTTCGGGTCGTGACAAGTTGGTATCAGAGCCCTAGGTTGCTTAGGTCTCACAACTCATGGACAACTTGGTAGAGTCTGAGGGATCGGTACGGAGACGTCTGTACTTATACCCCAGAGGCTGCAAAGTTAGGATAACTCCACATTTCTTCATCTCTGTTGTGCCAATTGAATTCTAAATACTAATTGAGTCTCTAATTACTCTCTCGCAGATGGAGAGAATGCGTGCTTCCTCATCGACCGATCAACAGCCTGACCCTCCTATTGCAGCTCCTACGAGGGGCCGAGGCTGAGGCCGTGCTCGAGGCCGAGGCAAATCTAGAGCAGCAGCTCTAGTTGAGGACCCACAGGTAGACTACGGCGGTGAGGTTCCTGCTAAGACAATCCCACTTGGACCAGCTCAGGTCCCAGAGGGGTTCATTGCTACCCTAATGCTTCAAGATGCTCTAGTCCGCTTAGTGGGACTCATGGAGAGTGTGTCTCAGGCCAGTCTTCTTCCTACTGCACCAGCTGGTTCTCAGGCTGGGGGAGGTACCTAGACTCCTGTTATTCATACCCCATAGCAAGTTGCCACTCAATTTCAGACTCCAGCACCTCAGACAGCCGGAGTAGCTCAGTCGGGTATTGTGGCACCGGCAGTTGAGGAAGCAGCTATGTCAGCAGATGCCCTATGGAGGTTGGATAGATTCACCGAGTTATTCACTGCTACATTTACCGGTGCACCATCAGAGGATCCCCAGGATTATTTGGACAGCTTCCATGAGGTTCTTCGGAACATGGGCATAGTAGAGTCCAATGGAGTTGACTTTGCTACCTTTCGGTTATCTGGCGCAGCCAAGACTTGGTGGAGGGATTATTGCTTAACTAGACCAGCTGGGTCTGCAACATTGACTTGGATTCAGTTCTCAGAGGTATTCTTGGGGAAGTTCCTTCCCATTACTCATCGAGAGGATCTTCGGAGGCAGTTTGAGCGTCTCCAGCATGGTTCTATGTCAGTCACTTAGTACGAGACCAGGTTTATCACCTTAGCTAGGCATGCATTGATAATACTTCCCACTGATCGGGAGAGGTTTCAAATATTTATTGAGGGTTAGATCCAGCCTATCAGACTTCAGATGGCCAGGGAGTCAGGTACTGATATTTTCTTCCAGGATGCGGCCGATGTGGCCAAGAGGATTGAGATGATTTTAGCATAGAGTGGTGGTCAGGGAGCTGACAAGAGGCCCCGTCACTTTGGTAGATTCAGTGGAGCCTCATCTGGAGGCAGGGATTCTTTCGGCAGAGGTCAGTCACCCTGACCTTTTCAGTCAGCACTTAAGGTATCTCACTGTGCACCGCAAGCTCCTATTAGTGCACCACCAGCATCTATCAGTACACAGCCGCTTTAGAGTTACCAGGGTGGTTATCCGGGTCGTCCGGGATAGTTCCAGAGTCCCCATCCATATTAGCAGAGGTTGTGTTATTCTTGTGGTGTTCCGGGGCACATTGCGAGGTATTTCCCCAGGGTTTCGGGTAGTTCTCAGTATCAGGGTTCTCGCGCCATGGTCCCCGCAGAAGGTGCACCCCCACCCCCTCAGCCAGCTAGGGTTTTGGTCGTGGTGCCAGAGGTGGAGGTCAGACTCATAGAGGTGGAGCACAGGCCACGAGATGTAGAGGTCAGCCCGTAGTAGGTAGATCCGGAGACATGCAGGTTGGAGGGCCTCAGCCCCAGTGCTATGCTTTTCCTGCCCGTTCTGATGCTGAGGCTTCTGACGCAGTTATTACAGGTACGGTTGCAGTTTTCAACCGAGAGGCTTCGGTGTTATTTGATCCGGTTTCTATATTCTTTTATGTGTCTTCATATTTTTCCCCTTATCTGAGCATGCCCCGTGATTCCTTGAGTACTGCTTTGCATATGTCTACACCGGTGGGTGATTCTATAGTGGTAGATCGAGTCTACCGTGATTGCTTGGTAGTTATTGGTGGTCTTGAAACCCAGGTTGATCGTTTGCTTCTTGATATGGTTGACTTTGATGTTATATTGGGGATGGATTGGTTATCCCCCTATTATGCTATTCTGGACTGTCATGCCAAGACAGTGACCTTGGCCTTGCCAGGGGTACCTCGTTTGGAGTGGAGGGGGACTCCTAGTCATTCTTCTGGTAGGGTTATTTCTTATATGAAGGCCCGCTGCATGGTCGAGACAGGTTGTTTGGCCTCTCTGGCCTATGTTTGTGATTCTAGTGCCGAGGTTCCTTCCCTGGAGTCGGTGGCCATAGTTCGTGAGTTTCCAGAGGTATTCCCTGCTGACCTTCCGAGTATGCCACCCGACAGGGATATTGACTTTTGTATTGAGGTAGCTCCGGGCACTCAGCCCATTTCTACTCCGTCGTATCGTATGGCCCCGCCAGAGTTGAAGGAGTTGAAGGAGCAGTTGCAGGATTTGCTGGATAAAGGCTTCATTAGGCCTAGTGTTTCTCCTTGGGGTGCTCCAGTGTTGTTTGTCAAGAAGAAAGATGGCTCGATGAGGATGTGTATTGACTACCAGCATTTGAATAAGGTCACTATTAAGAACAAGTATCCCTTGCCGAGGATTGATGATCTCTTTGACCAGCTTCAAGGTGCTACAGTGTTCTCCAAGATAGACTTGAGATCTGGTTACCATCAACTGGAGATCAGGGTGTCTGATGTTCCTAAGACAACTTTTCGCACTCGTTATGGGACCTATGAGTTTTTGGTGATGTCATTTGGGTTGACAAATGCCCCCGCTGCTTTTATGGAGTTGATGAATCGGGTGTTCAGGCCTTATTTGGACTCGTTCGTGATTGTGTTTATTGATGATATCTTGATCTATTCCTGTAGTCGATAGGAGCATGAGCAGCACCTTAGAGTCATCCTCCAGACTCTGAGGGATAGTTAGTTGTATGCCAAATTCTCCAAGTGTGAGTTTTGATTGAGTTCAGTTGCATTTCTAGGCCGCGTGGTTTCGTCAGAGGGTATTCAGGTGGACCCAAGAAGATTTAAGCAGTTAGAGATTGGCCTAGGCCCACTTCAGCTACAGAGATTCGGAGTTTCTTGGGCTTAGCAGGTTACTATCGCCGATTTGTGGAGGGTTTTTCATCTATCGCAGCCCCGATGACCAGGTTGACGCAGAAGTGTGCTCAGTTCAGGTGGTCTAGGCGAACTTTCAGAAGCTCAAGACAGCCTTGACCACGGCACTAGTGTTAGTATTGCCCTCAGGTACAGGACCGTATACCGTGTATTGTGATGCTTCACGGGTTGGGCTGGTTGCAGTGTTGATGCAGGACGACAAGGTTATAGCCTATGCTTCTCTTCAGTTGAAGATTCATGAGAAGAACTATCCCAACAATGATTTGGAGCTTGTAGCTATTGTTCACGCTTTGAAGATTTGGAGGCACTATCTGTAGGGAGTGCCATGTGAGGTGTTCACAGACCATAAGAGCTTGCAGTATCTGTTCAGACAGAAGGAGTTGAATATGAGGCAGAGGAAATGGTCAGAGTTGTTGAAGGATTATGATATTACCATCCTCTACCATCCTAGGAAGGGCAATATGGTGGCCGATGCCTTGAGCCGGAAGTCAGTTAGTATGGGCAGTCTAGCTTATTTATCAGTCGGGGAGCGACCTCTTGCGTGGGATGTTCAGGCTTTAGCCAACCGATTTGTGAGATTGGAGGTTTCCGAGACTGGTAGTGTTTTGGCCCATAATGTGGCCCGTTCTTCATTGTATGACCGTATTCGGGCTAGGCAGTATAAAGATCGTCATTTATGTGTTCTCGGAGATACAGTCCGGCACGGAGGTTCCAAGCAGGTTACGGTTGATGATAAGGGAGTTCTGCGGATGCAGGGCCGTATTTGTGTACCTGATGTGGAGGGTATTCGTGAGTTGATACTTTGGGAGGCCCATAGTTCCCGGTATTCCATTCATTCAGGCGCCGCAAAGATGTACCAGGACTTGCGGCAAGCATTATTGGTGGCGTAGAATGAAGAAGGATATTGTAGATTATGTAGCTCGGTGCTTGAACTGTCAGCAGGTTAAGTACGGGCACTAGAGACCCGGTCAGATTCAGCTTCTTGAGTGGAAGTGGGAGAGTATCACCATGGACTTTGTAGTTGGCCTCCCACGGACTCAGAGGATGTTTGATGCGGTTTGGGTTGTTGTAGATAGACTGACCAAGTCAGCACATTTCATTCCGGTATTAGTTTCATATCCAACAGAGAAGTTGGCAAAGATATATATGAGAGAGATTGTTCGATTGCATGGTGTGCCCTTATCCATTTATCAGATAGAGGTACTTAGTTTACCTCCCATTTCTGGAGAGTATTTCAGCGAGAGTTGGGCACGCAGGTTGATTTGAGCACAGCATTGCATCCTCAGACGGACGGACAGTCCGAGCGTACTATTCAGATTTTGGCAGATATGTTGCGAGCTTGTGTCATTGATTTTGGTGGTTCATGGGACCAGTTTTAGATGAGTTTTCCTACAACAACAGCTACTAGTCGAGTATTCAGATGGCTCCGTATGAGGCGTTGTATGGTAGACGGTGTCGGTCTCCAGTCGGATGGTTTGAGCCGGTAGAGGCTAGATTGTTGGGTTGTGAGTTAATCCAGGATGCCTTGGACAAGGTGAAGATTATTCAGGATAGACTTCGCACCTCTCAGTCCAGGCAAAAGAGTTATGCAGATCGCAGAGTTCTAGACTTGGCTTTTATGATAGGAGACCAGGTGTTTCTTCGAGTGTCGCCTATGAAGGGCGTGATGAGGTTCGGGAAGAAGGTCAAGTTGAGCCCTAGGTACATTGGTCCATTTGAGATTTTGGATAAGGTAAGAGAGGTCGCCTACAGACTTGCCTTGCCACCGCATTTATCAGTCGTGCACCCAGTGTTTCATGTATCTATGCTCAGGAGGTACATTACGGATCCTTCCCATGTTCCTGACTTCAGCGGTGTTCAGTAGGACCAGGATTTGTCTTATGAGGAGGATCCAGTAGCCATATTAACTAGGCAGGTTCGTCAGTTGAGATCGAAGAGTTATCCTTCGGTTCATGTCCAGTGGAGAGGTCAGCCTGCTAAGGCAGCTACTTGGGAGTCCGAGTCTGACATGCGGAGCCGTTATCCCCATCTTTTCTCAGACTCAGGTACTCTTCTATGTCCGTTCGAGGACGAGCGTTTGTTTTAGAGGTGGAGATTGTGATGACCCAAAAGGTCATCCTGTATAAATCTAGCTAAATATGTGTTCTGATGGCCTGAAAGCCTCCGTGAATCTCACCTCGATATATGTGCGCAACCCGGGCAGGTAGGCGGGAAGCTTTTATGTGAAAACTTGAGAAAAAATGAAATTTCTAATAATTAATTGATTAAAGTTGACTTTGGTCAACATTTTTGGTAAAGGGACCCGGACCCGTGATTTGACGGTCCCGGAGGGTCCGTAGGAAAATATGGGATTTGGGCGTATGCCCGAAATCGAATTCCGAGGTCCCAAGCTCGAGAAATGAATTTTTAAAGAAAATTGTTTTCTAAAAATTTGAAAGGTTTTTTTTTAAAAATGAATATTCATGTGAAAACCGTGTTATCAGGCCCTTATTATGGTTTTGGAGCCCGGAACAGGTTTAATATATGTTATGTGAGCTATCTGTGAAATTTGGTGTAAAACGGACTTGATATGACCTGTTTCGAATCAAAATCGGAATAATTGAACCTTATGAAGTTTTAAGAAAATTCTATGAGTTTTGAGGTTTAATTCATTGATTTTGATGTTAATTTGGCGTTTTAATCACTTGAATAAGTCCATAGGATGATTTGGGAGTTGTGTGTATATTTGGGTTTGAGCCCCGAGGGCTCGGGGTTGTTTCGGGTAGGTATTCGGGGTGTTTTAACTCATGAAAACACTGCTAGTACACCCATTTCTGGTGTGCCCGCACCTGCGAGCCTAGGGCCGCAGGTGCGGTCCCTCTCGCAGGCGCGGACAAATCTCTGCAGGAGCGACTTCGCAGGAGCGGACCCATTTCCGCAGGTGCGACCTTTTTATCGCACCTGCGAGATCGCATGTGCGATCCATGTACCGCAGTTGCGATAGTCGAACAATGATTTTTTTAAAACAATTTCAGACGTTCTTTCTCTCAGTGTTTCTCAAAAATAGAAGACGTAGGGCGATTTTCTCAAGAGATATTCTTCCCAACTCGTAGGTAAGTGCTCACTAACTTATTTTCCTCCAACTTTCTAAGGTTTTTCATCAATTATCATAAAAATCCTAGGGTTTTAAGTGTAGAAATTAGGGGTTTTTGGGTAGAGTTAGGGATTATGGGATTTTGGGTAATCCAACCTCAATTTGGGGTCGGATTTCAAAACAAATTATATATTTGAACTCGTCGGGGTATGGGTAATCAGGTTTTGGTCCGAGCCTCGTGTTTGGACCAAGCGAGCCCGGGGTCGAATTTTGGTATTTTGGGAAGAATTCTAGGAATTGTATATTTAGGCTATGGGATTGTATTAATGAGTCATTATTGATGTTAATAAGGTAATTATGTCTAGATATTGTCGTTTCAGAGTTGAATTCAAAAGGAAAGGCGGTATTAGAAGCTTGAATTGTTATTCTTGGACCCGAGGTAAGCGTCTTGCCTAGCTTTGGTGAAGGAATAGGTATCGTGTGCTATGTGCTATGTGTTTAACATGTTCAATGCATAGGTGCGGTGACGAGTATCTATGCATTGTGTGTCAAGCATGCCCGTAAGTCTGTTTTGATGAAATTCTTGTTATTACTCCCATATTCATTACATTGTGAAACTGTCTCTACTTGGAAGTTGATTGTTGTTGAAAATCCTTGTTGATAAGCTTGTGATGTGAATGGTTCGATTGAGAGCTCAATTGTGAAGGATATACATGAACAGTGTGGTTATAGCTGAGACCCTTGCCGGGCAATTGTTATGATATTGACTGATAGTATTCCCCTTGACGGGTGATTATGACTAGTGTTTTCCACTATGTTGCATCCCTTGCCATTTTGATAATTGTCATTGTTATGGTGAGGAAGAGTGTAAATCACAAAGGGTGATGTCGTGCCATGATTTACATTGATTATATCGTATATTGCATAGTGAGGAAGAGAGTAAAAGCACGAAGGGGGATGCCGTGCCATGATTCCTGTCATTTTATGTTGTACAATCCCATTGTGAGGAAAAGAGTAAAATCACGAAGGGTGATGCCGTGCCATTATTTACATTGCTGATATTTATACTTGTTACGTTAGCATTCTTGTTAACTTACCTTTCTCGTTTGCTCTATGTGTTTAATTAATTGCTTTACCTCACTTGTTTACCCCCATTAACTGCTCCCGTGTCCCATGTTTATCTGCTTATCTCTTGCCCTTTTCCATGTTATATGTTTTAGAGTAGAACAGGTTATTGTGCATTGTCATGTCTAGCCTCGTCACTACTTCGGCCGAGGTTAGGCTCGGCACTTACTCAGTACATGGGGTCGGTTGTAATGATGCTACACCTGCACTTCTTTATGTTGTGCAGATCCCGCAGCCGGACCCAGTGGACATCGTTAGAGGGAGTATCCTTCAGTCCACCTCGGAGATTGCAAGGTAGACCCGCAGACGTTCGTGGGCCTTGACGTCTCCTCATCCCTTTTTCTTCCTTCCTGTCTTTTTCATGTATTTCCAAAGACAGTTGTATACAGTTATTGTTCAGCCCCTTGTTTGTAGTAATCTTTTAGTATGTCCGTGAGTTAGTGAGTACAGATTCGGGGATTGTTACAACATATTGTATTTGTTTTCTATCACCTAGTCCTGTTTTTTATCTATTTTCGTTGTTAAAATTTGTAAACTATTTTTGGTTAATTCTTTTAATTTGGTGTTATCATGTTAGTTTAACTGTACACGTTGGCTTGTCTAGCGGGTTCAACGTTAGACGCAGTCACGACCTGAAGGTGGGATTTCGGGTCGTGACAGTATATTATTTTACTTTGCTTGATTTCTAAAATAAACTCATTATTTCATTTGACACATTACCTTATTCAAGATTGCTATTATGTTTTATGGTGTCTAAATATATCTTTCGTTCATCCAAATTAATATTTATCGCATTTGCAAAGTACATGGTAGCACGTGAATTTTGTCGTGCGAATGTGATTGTTATTGTGGGCACAAGGTACCATATGTGTAAGATTTTGAAATTGTTGTTCATGACTTATGGTTTATGAGGTGTGTTACCTTGGGATAATTCTTGTTGTAAGTTCATGTTGGGGGAGCGATTTTATTATTTGAGTTGCCATCCGTTTTTTTCTTATTTGAGTTCATTTACATCTCATCGATGTTCTGATTATGTTGTTTCTTTATTACTCGTTTACTACTTGCTTCCATTTATGTTTCTATTACTTTATTGTTTGTTGTAAAGCAATAATTTTTCTGTCGTTGGTCTTACATTGATATTCTTTCCGTTGTTAGCTTATGTATATCTTGAACAGGTTTCTATGCCTAATAGGTATCTTGACCTAGCCTCGTCACTACTCTACCGAGGTTAGGCTTGATACATATTGGGTACCATTGTGGTGTACTCATGCTATGCTTTTGCACATTTTTGTGTAGATCAGGTATTCTAATTGTGTTGTTGAGAGTTGTGCCTGCGCGGCATGAGACTTCAAGGTATACCTCTTTGACGTTTGCAGGACTCTGAGTCACCATCTTCCTTCATTATGCTACTATTAAATTGTAATTCAAATCAGTAATGTGTTTAGAAATTCTAGTATGTTTTAGTAGTGCTTATGACTTTGTACTACCGATTTTGAGAAATGTATAACTATTGGTCGCTTACATATATAACAACAACAACAACAACATACCTAATATCATCCCACATCGTGGGGTCCGGGCTGCTTGCGACTATGTATGTCATTTATTGGTTTATGATAAATGATTAAATAGCTCAATTTTTCTATTAAATCAGCATGTGTTAGGCTTACCTAGTCTTAAACACTATGTGTCATCACGACATCTTAAGGTGGAAAATTGGGGTCGTGACAATCTGTTATTTGTTTATTGTAATTTCTCACCAAATATCTGTTCACTTGCTACATGCTTCTAATTGACTTAATTCTATATTTTTGTTGTCTCATGTTCTACTCGCTTTTACCGTCCTTAAATTACTTGAAGTACTTTATTTTGTTATTCCGTTCATGTGAGCTATCTAACTATTTTGGTACTATTGTTCTGCCAAGGTTGGGACTTCGAAGTATGGGTTATTTTCCGTTTGTTTGGTAGTTCCTTATTGTTCCATATGTTTCATTTCTCCTTTGTATTGATATTTCGTGAATAATGGTATTGAGTTTTTATGTTAATAATATGAAATTATTGGGATCGGGTTGCGTGCAGCAACAATATTAAAATGAATTGATATTGTGTGATTGGGTTGCACGCCGCAACTAAATTTAAATGATATGCTATGATGGGATAAGGACGGAATATGATATAAACAGATGATGATATGGTAGGATCAGGTTGCGCGCCGCAATGGATTTGAGATACTATTGTATTTGTGGCCGTAGAAATTGTTCTTGGTATTGTGCTATGAGAATTGATATTATATTATTCTAGGGCCCTCTAGTAGTTGACCTACAGGTCCGGTTATATGAGTTTATTGCTTTACTTCTATTTCGGTATTTTGTCATTATTCTTTGTACAAGTTATTGCGAGTGCCTTTTCATAGCCTCGTTACTACATGAGCTTGGTTGTACTCATGATACACTTCTGCACTGCGCAGATACACGTGTTGGTCTCAGCGATGTGTAGAGGAGATCTTGCCCGGACAGACTGTCAGTATGAGAGTTGAGGTAGAGCAGTTGGCGTTCGCAGTCCCTGACGTCCCCGTCCATTTTGTCCTTACTGTTTACCTTATTTCAAGAAATAGTATTTTGTATAGACTTTATTTATAGTACTCTAGATGCTCATGTTGACTCCAGTTTTTTTGGGATATGTTTAAACTACGTCACGTGGTATTTTTTCAATCTATTTCAGACTATTACAGTTTCTTATTATTAATGTTTTGATTTAAACTGTTAAAACTGGTTAAGTAATTAGCTAACGTTGACTTGTCTAGCAAGTGAAATGCTAGACACCATTACGACCCCGAAATTGGGATTCCGGGTCGTAACAAGATGATACAAAAATTGTTTGGAGAAGAAGAATTACCATAAGTGTACAATACTGTTCTACAATCCCCAAACAAAATCGTAGGCCCAACACACACAACCTCGATCGGCTTAATCACAAATTAAATCCAAAACTAACTTTTTGAAGTAAGTAGTTACCTTGAGGAGAGCAAGGAGTGAGTCTTAAAGGTAGGCCAAAACCTAATTTCTTGTTTCAAAGATCTCGGGGGTATGGTAAAAGGGGGGAGTGAAGGAGCGGAGGGGTATGAAGAAAGATTGGGGGTATTTTTAAAACGTCACGTGGATTTAAAAAATAAAAAATTAATTTCTAGGATTTAAAAATTCTAAAAAATTGATTTGTTAGTGGGAAAGGGCAAGGATGACCTCAATAGGTAATGACAGGAGTAATATTACAACCCATTTTAAACGGAAGGCATAATTGTTTTATTTCGTATAGTAAAAAGACAATTTTGATCTTTTTTCTGATAATTATATAACATTTGTCTTCTATTTTTATCTCTTTGTTTACCCTAATATTCGAGTAACAATTAAACTTATATTGTGATTTTAAGGATACGTGATCTAATCCAATACCAATTGATAAACAATGAAACAAATGAATAAATTGAACAGTAAAATAAATCAAACCAGAGTTCTAGAAATGTTTCGACCTCGATTCGAGATGATCTCGAGGTTGGATAATAAGAACAATGAAGAACAATAATGAACAGTAATGAACAATAATGGATAATAAGTGGAAAGAAAGAGCAGTGTGTATATTCTCTATCAGTGAATGATCATCATACAAATGAATAGGGTCCCTCTTTATATAGGAGAGGAATCCTAAATAAGGTACAATTCTAATAACGGAAATAAATCCCAAGATTGGCATTAATAACCGCTTGATTCGAATTGTTCCGGGATTTTCGCCGAGACCTTCGGTCAGTTGCTAATATCTCGTCATTCTGTTATCACACCTCCCTCGAGGTTAGTCATGCTCGATTTCTATCTTCAGCAACACCTCGATTTATATGTTAAATATTCTATCTTCGAACTCTGGCTCGGTCCGTTACAAGCTTACCTTTGAGGCAGCCCCCGTGTCTATAAAATCGGGTATGCTCGATTTTGACCGCATACAGATAGTCCCCGCGTTTCTTAGAGTAAAGTGATATGAAACGATTTGAGCCTCGATTTTATGAAACCTCGATCATGAAATCATCCTCATGGCGTAAGCGATAGAAGTGACTAAAACGTCTCGTCGGTACAGTTTCCCAAATCATTAATGCTCGTCTGTTAGCGGTCGGCCACTAGCGCCACTGAATCGTCACCGTGAGTCTATAATACACACTCATTTATTGAATCAAACTTTACTTTTTCTCTTAATTAAACCTCTAAGCCTTATAACTCTCTCCATATCCTCTCTTTCGCCGCCTGTTGAGTCACTGTTGTTATCACCGTAACCACCAGTTTTTCATCTTCCTTCGCCCTTTTTTACTTACATCAATGGAGAAAACCTCAAAGACCGTACCGCAGGCCCATGCCGATGCGAACATGTGTCAAGGTACATGTGCTTGATAACGGCGAGTCACATCGAGGCCATGAAGAGGGACTATAACTGGGTCCCGAAGTCATGGTGCAAATCCCTGCTCCCGAAGAGAGCATAACTACCCATGTAGAGGGGTTTCTAACTGTTTACACTTACCCCTTCACATTCAGTCGCCTCGACCCGATGATCCTCGATTCTTGCAAAAGATATCAGGTCACCCTCGGCCAAATTCACCTCTCTCTATGGCGTATAGTAATCATTCTACGCTTCTTCTCCAGCAAGTCCAAGGGGATGGAGTTTACTTTAAATCACCTCATGCAGTTGTACCGACCTCGAATCTATCGAGGACTAATCAAGATCCAACTCCGGGCAATGAAGGCCTTATTCTCGAGCATCAACGAGGATAAGGATCGGGGTTGGATGAGCCGCTTTATACGGGTGAGGACCCGTGACATTATCCTGAAGGAGAAGATGTCGTTCCCCAAGGAGTGGAACCCAAACCGTAAGTGACCTTTTAAACTTTATTCTTCATACCCTCTTTGGATTTGCCTAATGTTCTTTCTCGACATGTAGTTGTTCCTTGGATGCCTCAAGCAGTCCCCGATCTCAAAGAATGGGTTCGAAAGTCAGCCTCAACTTCCTCTCATGCCGAACGCGCATGGCGTGATTTGGCCAAGGGTAGATGGGAGTCCAAGAACCACGGTAAGGATATCCTTTCTCATATTATGAAACAATCTTTGTAATTCATTAATCTCTAATCTTCTTTCATGCTGGCCTGACCAAGGACGCCATATTGAGGCCCTAGAGTGGCGAGGAAGAAACCAAGTCCCCGGTTCCAAAGCCGGGGAAAGACAAGAAGAGAAAGGGTGCCTCGCAGTCCGAGGACCCCAAGACCAAGCCTTGAAGGGTGAGGCGGAAAGTAATCGCTCTCATGGTGCACTCAGTCCAAAAACTGAGAGAGGAAGAAGAGGAAGATGCCTCGGCACTGACGGTCTAACCCAGGAAAGCCGTCGAAGTCGCCAAACCCTCTAAGCCGATGGCGGCTGCTAAAATCAAGCCTCGTGTCGAGGAGGCTTCGAAAAAGAAATCGGGTGAGGATCCCGAATCACTAGAAGTCGAGATCATTTCTTGACCATCTGCAACTACACCAGACGGGGCCGGTTCTGAGACCCCGAATATCGATCAGAGCGCCCCGAGCGACTTGTTCGGGGCCATGACAGCAGGTCACTTGCCTTCTCTTTCGACCTTTTATGAGGAGGTACTAAAGGATGCTCGGGAGTTGAAGACCCTCGACATAAGAGAAGGCTCTAGTGTAGGGGATCCCTTTCGGAATTGCTTTACTAGAGTCTATGATGCCTCCGATATCAGCAACACTTCGATTCTCCTTGAAGAGGCCCAATGTATCCTATCTCGAATAAGCATCACTTGTTGCAATTTTTTTCTTTACTCGTTTTTCTCTAAGTATGACTTGTATTTTCCTTTTTGTATAGGCCTCCACCAAGTTTTGAGCTGACCTTAGACATTGTGAAACCGAGCTCCATAAGGTCTCGGAGGAGAGGAACGCTCTGAAGCTTCTTTGTGGACAAAAGGACGAAACTATAAAGGACCTTCAAGCGGATTTGTCCAAGGCTCGTGAGGAAGAGGCCGAGCTAGATAGGCAGGTAACTATCATTTTGAAAAAGTACAGACTCACCCCAACTGTGGAGGCTAATTCTTCACTATCTCAAATGCAGCAAAAGGTTGAAAGGATCGAGCTGCTTTGAGGGGAGCTCGATCAGGTCAAGGCCGATTGTGATCAGTCGAAGGAGAGTATGGACCTCCTGGCTGCGAAGAAAGATGTTACCTCGACCAAAATGTACTCGGCCGAGGTTCAACTTCGGGGCATCAAAGGGAAAATCTCGCCCAAGCCAAAAGGATCGAGGAGCTCAAAGGCGGTCTTGTTGAGGCCAAGGCGGAGATCGACAAGACAAAGGCCATGGTAGACAAGCCCATTGCCATGTATCGGGCCGATGCTGAGGCTGCTCAAACACAGCTAAGGGAGGTTTTTGACCGAGAACGATGGAGCAATGACTTGGCAAAGTGCCGATCTCGGAGGGAGACCCTTGAGGAAATCCATGATCGAGTTTTTGACCTCACTGAGGAGATATCCCAAGCCAAGGTGCTCGAAGATGATGCCAAGTGCTCGCCTCCTCCAACGATGAAGACGATGATGAAGAAGTCAGTCGAGGCGGATCTGACGAAAGGCCTGAAAGAGAAGTTGCTTCCGAAGGAGAGGCCGACCCCGACCGTAGTTAGGACTTAGCTTCTTTTTCTTTTCTTTTTGTAAGACCTTGATCGGTCTTTTGTATATATCCTTCAATATATAAAAGAAAACTTCTTTTGAGCACCGTCATAGTTTTTATGTTCAAATATATTTTGTTCCTTTGCCTTGTGAAATTTTTGTTGTTGTAACTTAAATAATCGAGTGAGCATTAGCTCGAACTTAGAGTAGAACAAACCCTTAGGTTTTTATGTTAAGCGAAGGTGAGTCCCTGATCTCAATAAAGTGTTTGAGATTTTTGTTTCGGATGGCTTGATCGAAGCCATAACTGCATTGTTATTATAACTAAGTTCGAGTAAATTTTGAACTTATAGTAGAATAAACGATTAAGGTTTTATGATTTATCTTCGAGCGTCAGCTTCATTCGAACTCGGAATAGTGGAACCCTTAGGTCCGAATTGAGTGAGAACAAGATCTCGAACTCAAATTGTATTGGCCCTTAGGCTTTTTAGGTTGTTATGGCCTCTAAAAGATGGCTATTATTTCCCTCTTTCGGATTAAAAGACATAGTAAAAGAAATTATGCCTTAGCACGTATTTTTTACCCATTGGGTTTTTTGAGGGTTCGATGTCGATTGAAACCCCTTTGCCTTTTTGTGCCTTAGCACGTTTGTGTTAAGATAATTTGATACGTCTTAAGGTTTTTCAAGGGTTGATTTTATCGAAACCCTTTTGATTATTTGCCGAGGGTAGCCCTTTTTAACCGATTTTTCAAAGAATTTGAAGGTCTATTTTTTATTGCGGAATTCGGACGTCTCTGAGCCGCGTTATTTTGGACGTAGCCTTTGGGTACGCCTCTTGGGATTATTTCCCAATAACATTTCGAACTTTTTCGAAATGTTAGTCCCCGAGAATGATTGCCTTGGCCTATAGATCGAGGGGTGCCTCTTTGGGGTATGAACTTGAGTTTAGATAACTCGAATATGCCTATCGTCGATGGAAATCCCCGAGTGTTCGAGGTGTATTTGCACTTGGATCTTGAGCCATTTCTCATAAAGTCATAAGTATGTGGTTTGTATAGTAGAGAAATTTCTCAAGGACACAAAATATTTGACGAAGAAAGAATGATTCTTTGAATAATTTATACATGCGTACATGTTTTTCCATCGGGGCTCGTCTAATCTATATGCACACGATTAACTCGACCGTTTGGCCCATTACAAAGTTCCCTATCGAGGCCCTTTGGCATGAGGTACGTTTCTCGAAATATAACATCCGAGGGTGATGCCCCCCGGTATTCGAGGTTGATTACAAAGAATCCTTGGATACTGTTTAATTGTCCTTGGGTAGCACATAATTGTTGCCTTGTTAAAAACCTCGCCGGAAAACCCATTTGGGATAAGAATTGATCTAAGGGAAAAAGAGTGCAACACGTACTTTAAAACCTGAGGCCTCTATGTCGTTGGTCGAACTTCTGCAATGAGTTCGCGTCGAATATATATAAATGAAAGAAAGGGGAAAGTCATACCTTAACAATAATATCGTTTGAGAAGTGATATGTTCTAGTTGTTTGGCAGTGGTTTGACGTCCATCATTCCGAGTTTATAAGATCTTTTTCGAACTATATCGAGGACTTCGTATGATCATTCCCAATTCGGGACGAGATTCCCTTCATTAGGATCTCAAGTGTTGATGGTGACTCTCCTTAGGACTAAGTCCCCGACTCTGAAGTGGCGAAGGTTGGTTCTTCTATTGTAGTACCTTTCGATTCGTTGCTTTTGTGCATCCATTCAAATGAGTGCAGCTTCTCATTTTTCATCTAACAATTCGAGGCTAGTATTCATAGCCTCGTGGTTCGATTCCTCTGTTGCATGTCGAAACCTGGCACTGGGTTCTCCTACTTCGATTGGAATCAAGGCTTCGGAGCCATATACTAAGGAAAACGGAGTTGCTCCTGTACTGGACTTCGATGTTGTTCGATATGCCCAAAGGACTTCAGGTAGAATTTCTCTCCATTTCCCTTTAGCTTCGTTCAACCTTTTCTTTAGGTTTTGGATGATAGTCTTGTTCGTCAATTCAGCCTGCACATTCCCACTAGGGGGAAATGGTGTTGACAATATCCTTTTTATTTTATGATCTTCAAGGAATTACGTCACTTTGCTGCCAATAAATTGTTTACCATCGTCACATACCTTTTCTGGGGGTATCCTAAATCGACACGCGATGTGATCCCAGATGAAATCTATAACCTCTTTCTATCTGACTTTCTCAAAATCTTGTGCTTCAACCCATTTAGAGAAATAGTCAGTCATAAATAAAATGAACTTAGCTTTACCTGGGGCCGATGGCAGAGGACCAACGATATCCATCCCCTATTTCATTAATGGCCACAGGGATAGGACCTAGTGAAGTTGTTCTCCGGGCTTGTGGATCATCAGTGCGAACCTTTGACATTTATCACATTTTCAAACAAACTCCTTAGAGTCTTTTTCCGTGTTATCCCAGTAGTATCCTGCTCTAATGACTTTGTGAATCAGTGACTCGGCGCAAGAGTGGTTCCCACAAGTGCCTTCATGGATCTCTCGTATAACATAATCGGTGTCTCCTAGTCCCAAACACACTGCCAATGGTCCATCGAATTCCCTTCTATATAATGTTCCGTCTTCGGCTAATGTGAAACGAGCAACTTTAGTTCGCATGGCCCTCGATTCTTTAGGGTCTGATGGGAGCTTTCCATTCTTAAAATACTCGATGTATTTATTCCTCCAGTACCAGGTTAAGCTTGTAGAATTTATCTCGGCATGCCCTTCCTCGATCACGGATCTCGAGAGTTGAACAACAGTCCCCGAGCTGATCTCATCTTCCTCGACAGATGACCCCAAATTTGCAAGTGCATCGGCCTCACTGTTTTGTTCCCGAGGTACATGCTGTAAAGTCCATTCCTTGAAATGGTGCAAATACCTGCAATTTGTCCAAATACCTTTGTATTCTATCCTCTCGAACTTCGAAGGTTTTGTTTACCTGGTTCACCACCAGTAAAGAGTCTTAGCTTCAATGACTTCTGCTCCCAAGCTTTTAGCTAGCTCGAGACCTACAATCATGGCCTCGTACTCGGCCTCATTGTTAGTCAATCTAGAGGTTTTGATAGATTGTGTAATAGTGCTACCCGTGGGCGGCCTCAAAATGATGCCTATCCCGGACCCCTTCACATTCGAAGAACCGTCTATAAAAAGGGTCCATACCCCCAATGATGTACCTGATTTTAGTAAGAGTTCCTTTTCAACTTCAGGCACGAGGGTTAGAGTGAAATCGACCACGAAGTCCGCTAAGATTTGAGACTTGATGGTCGTGCGAGGTTGATATTCGATATCGTACCCACTGAGTTCGACGGACCATTTGGCCAATCAGTCTGATGGTTCGGGCTTGAGAAAAATATTACGGAGTGGGTAAGTGACTAACACACATATGGGGTGACATTGGAAATATGGTTTTAACTTTCTAGAGGCGCTTATTAGTGCAAGTGCCAATTTCTCAAAATGTGGATATCTAGTCTCTGATTCTCCTAAGGTTCGACTTACATAATAAACAGGAAATTGCGCACCTTGTTCTTCTCGGACTAGGACATCACTTACCGCAATTTCAGATACTTCCAAGTACAAGTAAAGTTTCTCATCTGCCTTCGGAGTGTGAAGAAGTGGTGGGCTCGACAGGTATCGCTTCAATTATTCCAATTCATGTTGGCATTCTGGGGTCCAAGCGAAATTGTTCTTCTTTTTTAGTAGAGAGAAAATTTTGTGGCTTCGATCTGGTGACCTCGAGATGAATCGGCCCAAGGAAGCTATCTGTCCAGTCAGCCATTGTACAACTTTTACACTGTCTACGACGGAGATGTCCTCGATGGCCTTGATCTTATCGGGGTTGATCACGATCCCCCTATTTGATACCATGAAGCCAAGGAATTTTCCCAAATCGACCCCGAAAGCACATTTCTCGGGGTTGAGCTTCATTTTATATCTCTTTAAGATCTCGAATGTTTCCTGTAAATGAACCAAATGGTCCTCTGCGTGCAGGGACTTAACTAGCATGTCATAAATATAAACTTCCATTGACTTACCTATTTGTTCTTCGAACATTTTATTTACTAGGCATTGGTAAGTAGCTCATACATTTTTTAGCCCGAAGGGCATTACATTATAACAATATTTTCCATACTTGGTGATAAACGAAGTCTTTTCTTGGTCTTCCAGGTTCATTTGGATTTGATTGTACCCGGAATAAGCGTCGAGAAAAGTAAGGATGTCATGGCCAGCCATGGCATCGATCATGCGATCGTTGTTAGGTAGTGAAAAAGAATCTTTGGGACATGCTTTGTTTAACTCCTTATAGTCTACAGACATTCTAAGTTTGTTCCCTTTTTTAGGGACTACAACTATGTTGGCTAACCATTCGGCGTATTTTACCTCCCCGAATGGACCCTATTTTAAGAAGTTTAGTTACCTCGTCCTTGATGAATGCATGCTTTACCTTGGACTGGGGTCTTCTCTTTTGCTTCACCGGTCTAACTTAAGGTCTAGGCTTAGTCGATGCGTTGTTATCTCCGGCAGGATCCCTGTCATGTCTAAATGGGACCATGCAAAACAGTCTATGTTATCAATAAGAAATTGAATAAGCTTTTCCTGAGTTTGGGGGTTAACCCCTCTCCTAGGTATACCTTTCGTTCGGGAAGATACTCGATCAGTATAACTTGTTCCAGCTCTTCGACCATTGATTTGGTGGCGTCTGAATCTTCGGGAACATTAAAGGTTTGAGGGGTTAGAAAATCCTCATCTTCCTCTTCTGTCACCTATTTCTCCGATTCGATCAAGGCCGGTGGCGGTGATTGCTATTTGGTTCCTTGTTTACCTTTGATGTTCGACTTTTCTGAGGTTAACAAAGTTGATATCGGCATTACCTCATCGACCGCAAATATTTCCTTTGCGGCATGTTGCTCCCCGTACACTGTTTTTACACCATCCGACGTCAGGAACTTCATCATTTGGTGGATAGTCAAGGGAACTGACCTCATGTTGTGGATCCAAGGCCTTCTAAGCAGGGCATTGTATCTCATGTCACCTTCGAATACGTGGAATGTTGTATCTTGTATGGTTCTAGCCACGTTCACCGGTAGGATAAACTCCCCCTTAGTTGTTTCACTGGCCATATTAAAGTCGTTTAAGACTCGAGTTGCAGGTAGGATTTGATCCTGTAGGCCGAGTTGTTCTACGACCCTTGATCGGATGATGTTTTCCGAGCTACCTGGATCCACTAAAACACGTTTAACTTGAACTTTATTTAATAATATAGAAACAACTAGAGCGTCGTTGTGGGGCTGAGAAATGCCTTATGCTTCTTCATCATTGAATGATAAGGTGCCTTCGGGCACATAATCTCGGGTTCGTTACTCCCTCGTGATTGATACCTTAGTGCGCTTGAATATGGGTCATTGTGGGACGTCGACCCCACCGACGATCATATGAATGACATGTTGAGATTCTTCTTGTTCATTCTTCCTATTGGAATCCCTTTCCCTGAAATTATTTCTAGCTCAATCGCTGAGAAATTCTCGAAGGTGGCTCTCGTTGAATAAACGGGCTACCTCCTCCCTCAATTTCCTACAATCCTCAGTCCTATGACCATTTGTGCCATGATACTTGCACATTAAATTTGGGTTTCTTTTTGAAGAATCGGTCTGTATGGGTCTGGGCCACCTAGTGTCTTTGATCCTTACGATAGCCAATACAATTCCTGACGCATCGATACTAAAATTATATTACGATAGACGAGGTGCCTCTGTGGGATCTGCATACTTGTCAAAACCAGTTTTGCTCATAAGTCCTCGAGAACTTTATCCTCGATCACTTCTTCGATCATTCCGGGTGGAATTGCGTCTTGGGCCATTGTTCCTTCGATCTGCAGCATATGGTTGGTATCGGTCTTTGTTCGACCTTGGCTCCCTGTCGACGTCCCTCTGACTTTTGCCTATCAACCTGTTTGGATGCACGGAACGGAAGGAGCTAGTAATTGGTCGTCCTCGACCCTAATCTTCGATTGTTATCAGTTATGTACATCTTCCCAAGTTACAGCAGGATACTCGATCAAATTTTGTTTCAATTGTCGTGATGCTATCGAACTCCGTTCATTCAACCCTTGGGTGAAAGCTTGAATGGCCCAATCATTTGTGACCGGTGGAAACTCCATGCACTCAATTTGAAATCGGGACACGAACTCCCTTAGCATCTCATTATCCCTTTGTCTTACCTTGAAGAGGTCCGATTTCTTTGTTGTGGCCTTTATGGCCCCCGCGTGCGCCTTTACGAAACAATCTGCTAACATGGCGAACGTATCAATGGAACTTGGTGGTAAGTTGTGATACCAAATCATTGCTTCCGTCGACAGGGTCTCTCCGAACGTTTTCAACAACACAGACTCGATATCGTCATCCTCCAAATCATTCCCCTTAATGGCGCATGTGTAAGAGGTAACATGCTCATTGGGGTCGGTGGTCCCGTTATATTAGGGTATGCCGGGCATACAGAACATCTTTGGAATGGGCTTCGGAGCCACACTCGGAGGGAATGGCTTTTGCACAAACTTCTTCGAATCCATTCCCTACAAGATTGGTGGTGCCCCCGATATCTGATCAACTCGAGAGTTGTAAGTCTCCATTATCATTGGCTTCGATTTTCTTCTCTCCTGATTCAATTCTCTTGGTGAGCTCCTCGAGCATTTTCATTATCGTAGGGTCAGTCCTTGATGTGTTATCACTCGATCTTTCCGGTACTGGCTCGATACGGCGAGAAATCACCGGCTCGGCCCTATTTGGAGCTCTATGCTGATTTTGTAAATGAGCAATAGCGGCTTGTGGAGCCTGAAGCATTTCGAATATCACTTGAAGACTGACTCGTTCGTCTCCTCTGCCCTGGGTACCTTGGCCATGAGACCGGCCTCTCTACGTACACTCCCCTCGAGATCTATGCCTAAGTCCGTATTCAGAGCAATGTGTGAACTGACGTCGACTGGGTTGACATGTGGTACTCCTCCGAGATTAGCTTGTGGCACCTCGATTCCTGGAGCAATCACATTTTTATTTTTCCCGTGAAGTCCAAGGCCATTGTCACCGTGTGTGGATGCGTTTTGTGAGTTTAACATGTTTTGGCTTGAAAGCAAAAATTCTTGACAAGAACAAGCGTAAAATAGTGTGTTTTACCAGAATTAGTATTGAACAATCACTATTATCCTTAGACCCGCGGTGGGCGCCAAACTGATTACCCTAAAATTCGAGTAACAATTAAACTTATATTGTGATTGTAAGGATACATGATCTAATCAAATACCAATTGATAAACAATGAACTAAATGAGTAAATTGAACAGTAAAATAAATCAAACTAGAGTTCTAGCAGTGTTTCGACCTCGATTCGAGATGATCTCGAGGTTGGATAATAAGAACAATGAAGAACAATAATGAACAGTAATGGACAATAAGGGATAGTAAGTGAAAATAGAGAGCAACGTGTATATTCTTTATCAGTGAATGATCACCATACAAATGAATGGGATCCCTCTTTATATAGTAGAGGAATCCCAAATAAGGTACAATTTTAATAACGGAAATAAATCCCATGATTGGCGTCAATAACCGCTTGATTCGACATGTTGCGGGATTTCCGCCGAGATCTTCGGTCGGTTGCTAATATCTCGCCATTCCGTTATCACACCTCACTCGAGGTTAGTCATGCTCGATCTCGATCTTCAGCGAACGCCTCGATTTTCATGTTAAATATTCTATCTTTGAACTCGGGCTCGGTCCGTTACGAACTTACCTTCGAGGCAGTCCCAATGTCTATGAAATTGGGTATGCCCGATTTCGACCGCATACACTCTTAATTATGGTTATTCAAGTTTTTACTTAACTTTCGGTGAAATCTTGTGATTTGGGTGTAAATACCGAGTTTGAGTTGATTCCACTGATTCTCTATTACCTAATCGGAGCTTCCGTCTTAAATATGTACAAAACAATCTCAAGAGAGGGAAAATATGAAAAAATCCAGAAAATATTTTTCTAAAACAACCAAAAAGAAAAATTACACGAAGGAGCCATTACAATGACGACTGTTAAGATTTGGCTAATTTTGTTGATGACATCTTCATGTTCAGAAATTCACCTCTTTGGCATATGATTGGCTGGTCATATGAATTAAAATTACAGATTTCATATGAATCCACGACATTAACACTATAGTCGCCTCGAATATATGTAGTCAAATTTTCTTATGTGCAAATTGCTAATGCACTGAATGATGATTTAATATCTCAGTTGCGTATATACGTCAAAGTTCCACTTGAAACATCAATTTCTAATATTATTAATTATAGTTACATAATTGATTGATCCAACTGCTTAGCACATAGTTTCTTGCGTGTGGGCAACCAACTTGGTTTCTATCTGGCTGTTCATTGGCCCTACCAACCAATAACATCTCAGATTTAATATCTACGATAAGATTATTAGAATTTCATTTGTATTATCCGTTTAATTAATATTTTGCTGCTGATGTAACCCTTCTTTCCTGTTTGGATATTTTACATTATATTTATTGCACGGTAATATCGTTTTACGTAGGATTTAAATTATTATATACACTGATGTAATAGTAGGTGATTATATCTTTTTACCTGATATAATAAGTCATTTACCATGTTTTCGAGATTTTAATTCATATTTGATAATAAAGGTTACATGTTTATTTTTTTTTAACTTTCAGTGTATATTTTTAATTTTAAGGAATTGTGTTATCAAGTTTCAGCCATTATCGTGTTGAAAAATAGTTGCTTCTATATATATCTGAGTGACTCGTTTTCATTTATGGTATTTTCAAAGTTAGGGCATTAGTTAGCTATTCTTATTGCTAAATATGAAATGTTAACATTTATTGACATCTTTTCTTCAGTTTATACGCTCTGTAAATGGTTAATTGAAAAAATATTTAATTTATACACTAAACTCTGTAAATAAAATATTAGTACATCATAAATAATCTAATCGTAATTTTTATTTTTTGACACCATTAATATATAAACAAAAAGAGCTCATTAGACTTCCTACGCATTTTTCTAGTGTGTATAGTACAAATTGGTTCGATGGTACTTCTCAGTTGATCATTTATTAAAACTATCTATCATCTTTCTCACATTCGTTTTTTTTTCTTTATTTGATATCTGGTATTCGTATTGAAGTTTTTATACTGAGTTTCGACTAAATCTGAATTCATATTGAAAAATTTCACAGTGGGAGTAAAGCGGCAAAACACTTCCTAACAAAGGCGAAGCCATATTCAGGGATCGAATTTAAGACCCCTAATGGCAGAATACATAACTGAACCCTTAAACTTGGTTTTTTTTGTCACTTGGATCCTTAAACATAGAGGTGTTCCTATCAGGCTCTTCAACTAAACCACATTTGTGCTAATTAGACACTTTGTACACCATCTGAGAAAAGGATTTATAAAAATTAAACGTGTGTACTATAGTTGCCTCTAACACCTTAAAATATTCCACCTTATAGAATTAACCCCAAAACAAATTGAAACTCATTTTCAGAAAATGGAAAACCTGACCGTTGGCTCTGGCGACTTAGTGCCCTAAAAAGCCCGCTGAAAATTTTCTGCATTCAACTTCATCTCACTTCTTCTTATTTCGATTTCACTGAAATATCAATATATTCTCTTTATTCCTCGTCTAAGTTGGTGTAGCTTACAAGTGCCGTGTAAAGAGAACAAACATGCCAAATGAGAATAGTCAAATCCATGTACACTAAAAAAAATTAAGAGGAAAAATGATGGGTTCACGGGAAGAAGAAGAGAAATAGAATGTAGGGTAAAAGTTAGCTTTAATTGAAATAATATATTATAATATAATAATAATATAATAATAATTAACAATCTTTTTCTTATGTTCACGCGTCATTCGATCCCCACATGCACACACTCAATCATATCACTACAAAGTGTCTAATTGATTTTTCATATTCAGTTTACATAGCACATCATAGTTTTGTTCGCATATACTAGACAATGTAGACATAGTTTCGACATCTTTTTGTCGATGATGCTATCACTTCAACCATAATTCTTACACGCAACTAATTAGAAGTTGGTAACACCCCCCC